>JALPQI010001069.1:0-165970 GCA_025490895.1 Thaumatotibia leucotreta
TAATATGTTATGTCACCTGAATTTATAGGTTCTTTCTTAGCTAAAAAATATGGTATATTTTCTTTTTTAACTCTAAATAATAAGTACACGATATCGTCGTTGCTGCATCTTGATTTATTCGGTATTTAATATTTTCTTCGGTTACCGCGAGGATTACTCTTGAAATACAACTACGAAAACGGATAAATTCGCGTATATTAATTCGGCTACTCGCCCGCAGACCACGAACCCTGTAAAGTGTTCGAAACGTCGGAATGAAGTTGGAAGTTAATTATAATTTGGGGGAGGCCTATGTTCAGCAGTGGACGTCTTTCGGCGGATATGATGATGATGATGATGATAATTAATATGCGAGTTTATCCGTTTTCATAGTTTTATTTTATTCGGTAGTTTTGGATGACCGAACTGAAGAACTTCCAATTTTTCTATTTTTAGTTCCGCGAAAATTAGATGTAGAAACTGTAGTTTATTATAATCGGTCTGGTCTTGTTACGAGGGCCACACTGAAATTGTCAGGAATCTAGGAAACTGTATTAATTATGCCTCTATTGATTAAATTATCACCTTTCTTAATTCTTTTTGATAATGTGTACTAATTTTTAATACAATTGAACCAACTCTCAAAGCTCATAACCCATTTTTCCTATATCACTTTTTGTATGAAAATGTTCAGTTTTTGGAATTTTGTATGGAAGGTTTGGGTAGTTCATTGAAACTATAGATTTTTTAAGAAAAAATATTTATATTGGATTTTTTTCTAGTGAGTCATATGGATACCTAAGGATGTTCGAATTTCCTAACATAATATGAAATAAACCATGTTAGTGCGATTTAAAATTAGGGTATGGCTGTTAAAAGACATTGATCTCTATAATCATCCATAAGAAAAAACCGAAAGCAATACAATTTGTGAAAACAATTACAAGCAGTCCTACAAGAACTGAGGTTTGTTACTAAATAAGAATCTAAACCTATTTCTGTTATTTCTATTATTTTCTACAAAATAAAAATTTGGGGCGAAATTCGTAAAATCGCCCGACACACAATTTTCAAATGGCATGAAATCCTAAAATACAGGTGTAAACCGAATAAATTATACCTCAAAAAAATACTAAAGTGTTATACTTTCAGAAAATAATTGTTTCTGTATGCTGAGTAATCTCTAAGTGGGTCATTCCCGAAATTTTCAGTGTGAGCTACGTATGCCGCGGCCACGACATTGGTCTAAGGTGACTTAGGC
The DNA here is from genome assembly GCA_025490895.1 of Thaumatotibia leucotreta. Taxonomy (NCBI): domain Eukaryota; kingdom Metazoa; phylum Arthropoda; class Insecta; order Lepidoptera; family Tortricidae; genus Thaumatotibia; species Thaumatotibia leucotreta. The sequence goes on from JALPQI010001069.1 coordinate 1,241, forward strand.
GACCGGCTTAGCGGAAAACCATACGTGCGAGAGGGAGTACCCATATCGGCATCCCGCTCCAACTCATGGATTCGCTCGCCGCTGGTCGCCTTAGACCAATGTCGTGGCCGGGCCTTTATAGTGGTCCATAAGGACTTAGGTTGTAACAAAAATTTTGCTTATGCGTTCAAAGATGTCACATCCTGTATAAAAAGTATACAAGTCTTCATATAATTGGATTGAAATAGCGGAAACTTTCGTTTTCCTGCCGTTTTCGCTAAACGGCCTCGCACGCTCTCGGCCGGCAATCTTAAGCTTTGTGCTAAACTTGAATTATCTTTGTTTAAAGCTTATTGAATGAAAACATCCATTATAGTAGTCTTAATTGTTCGCCTCTGTAAGCTTAGTGTTTCAACTCTGAGGATAATAATAAATAATAATAGATATTGTTAGGGTTTAATTACCTATTGTTAGCTCGTGAATAACATAAATTAATTATAAACGTGATTGCTACACGCTTGCACGGGCTTGCACGGGTTTCAAAATTTTAATTTGCAATTCACACTGCAATTGCACATATATGTTTAAATTCTGTCACTAGTTAATATTTCGGTATTTTCGAGGTAGAGGTTTTAGCTAGGGATATTTAAAAAATATGTAATCTTTTGCTAATAAATAATAAAGTTGAAGCGTTTTTACTGCATTTACTGCATTTTTATTCTCTTGCCAATGTCAATACAAGATTTTGTCGAAGTAGTAATGTTGTCTACATGTATGTCGTTTTTAACTATTAAATAAAACGATCATACGAGTAAAGACACATTTCATTTTGCGCGGAGATTCCAACTGCCCTGAGCTAGTGGCACAGGTTGTGCGGCTGTCTAAGCCTTTCCTGCCTAAGCAAGATCTTAGGCCTAATATAAACCATATCCTTCTTGCGATTCCAACAACGCGTACTGTGACTCGCCAAAGATCTCTTATTCGAGCTCTAAGATTTTTGAACGCGCTTCTGTTATGGGCACCTGAACGTGATCTGTTCGCAAGCCGATGGGCAAATGTATGTAGCGTATGTCTGAACTCTTGAAGTACTGCGAGGATGGATGATAATGGTATATTATAATGATGTATCTAATATTGTGTAATTTAAATTGTACAGTGCTCTAGTTTATACTGTCATACTGTATATTATTTGTTTGAATAAATAATAATAATAATCAGCATGCAACAAAATTGTTTATTGCAATTGTCTGTTTAATCGCGCCCAGCTTTCCGCATGCATCTCATACTATACGTCTAATTGCAATAGACAAATGCGCAAGCATGCTGATATATTATGTTATGTCTGCGACTTCAGAAAGCTGTGTAATTTTTCCAATATTTGCTGACATTAAAGCCCAGACCGATTTAATAGCTTTCAGTTCAGGTCGTTGCAATAATCCTGCGGCCCATTACTTTCGGGTTGAAGCCTATTATTCGGTCCATTTACTTGTATTTACTAGATTGTATTTGACCTCTTATCTATGTGGCTACATAGTATTTCATAATGGAAAATCGAATAAGCCGTTGCAAATGTACGTCAATCCTTGCGATTGTCCCAAACTCGATACATAGTAACAAGAAAATGTAGTTGCATATGACTTATTAAAATATTATCGAACGGGGTTACTCACGTATTTAAGTCGATAATAGGGATGATGACTGTAGTTCAAATAAATTATTTAACATTATGCACGACATAATACACGAAGTAATTATTACTAGGATGTAGATTGCAGTAATTTTTGTACAGAACTTCTATTTAATAAATTGAAAAGAACTTAAAAGAGTAGGTCATTTGGCACTACTCAAACGTGACGTCACTTGAGTACTCCATATAAAATTCCATAGTGGTGATCGTTTTGACAGTTCGAAAAAAGATGCTGATTTGACGTGCCAGTCATCATGCCTATTGCTCGACATGTTTCGACCCATTAAGAAGGTCGTCTCCGGACGAGGACCCTCTTAATGGGTCGAAACATGTCTAGCAATAATCGACTTAAATACGTGAGTAACCCCCATTTTAATATGTTTGAGTCTTACGTTAGTTGAGGGATCCACGGAAAAAACATGTCCAAAGCTTTAAAAAATCAGGGCAAACTCACAACTTATTCTGTTGAAAGTAAGGTGGTTTTAACTTCTATAGTTTGATTTGACTAGCATGTTCTTTCCGTGGACCCATTAGTTATAATTCTAAAATTGCATAAGGCTTCTTTACATGCCCTTATATGCCTTCTACACGGTTGAGTTCAACGTGTCCTTGATTGGGTTGATATAAAAACAAAAACAGATTATGTAGAACGTGGTTGACCCAACCGATATTTGGTTGTTGCCAACGGCCTTGATCGCGAGATTCGCGATCCCATACTAACTGACAAGTTGAGTCAACCACCCGATCGTGTCGAACGAAAAATAAAATGATTACGACATTTACGACAGTTGGTGGTTAGACCCGATCGTATAGAAGGCCTGTAATTCATAAACTTCATAATGATACCTAATACCGAAAGGGACAAACGGTACTTATCTTATCGGCTTGCTAATTTAGAAGACGTTTATGAATAAGGGATAGTCTTTAGTGAGAGAGCGTGTTACTGCATAAGACAGAGACAACACCACTTATATTTTCTGTCACGTAATTTTGTCATACTGGTTCAGAATGACACAGCTTCATCAGCAGACAGCGTTTACGTCTAGACTACCCCCATTAGTATCCATTATGACTAAGACTCCCGAGTTTTTATGGCTTAAGTGAAATGTATACTGCAAATGTTTGAATTATTAGCTGTGTTATGATATTACAAAACCAAAACAGAGGAGAAAAATGTAACATTAATGTTTAAAGCAGTCGTAAGTCGTAAGCAACTGTAGTTTTTATAACGTCGTTAGTATAAATGGTTGGTTTTTAAAAATGAGTCTTAAGGCATTGTTACAGAAAATGTCACATTTTCCATGAAGTTTACGAACTGCTCCATTAGGCTTATGTTACCGTAATTTTCATGTAATGTAGATAATTAATATAATTATGCTAAGTAATAAATGTAATAATGGATGTACGAGACGAGGGGCCGTTGAACATTTTTAGAAAATTTAATACGGAAGTCACTTTTGCAAAGATATGGCACTTTCTTTAAGTCAAGGAGGTTAATAATTAATATGAATCTATTTTGTGATTATAACAAGTGGTGATAGCACCTCGTAGTCAAAACAAAGCATACATATTACACATTAAAGCGTAATATAATTAGGATTAGGAGCCAAATAGAGTAATTAGACTAATTATCGTACAATGAACCAACTCAACCAACCTACTTCTATTTTTGTACAATCGGAGCGGCCAGGGTGCTTAGAAACATTTGAGCAGGCCTATAGTGTTATAGCGTTAGAGTGCATGATGAGATATTTATGAGCACCGCATCCGTTTCGATATATCTGATGGCGCGATGGCTACTGTGTTCGTGATATAGTTTAGATTTAGACTAAATAAATAATGCAATATAACCATAAAATTTTAACTCATAAAATCGATTAAATTCAATAACATTCTATACCGCCTACACCTGAGTTTCCGCCATTTGATCAAAATGTCAACGACCCATATACCGGCGAGTACGGTACCCCGCAATAACTGTAATGGTGGCCGGGCACTTTGATGTTCGATAATTGAAGAGCTTAGGCCTTTTGTTTCTTTAGAGAAATGATGAGGTCGACGACTTGAACCTTTGTTTTAATGGATGGAATAGATAGGTAATCTGGTGCCTTAAAACCCTTCAGACTTTGGGATAATACGTACAGTTTACGTGTAGCTACTCGTTTCTTTACACCCTCTAAGGAATTAACAGTAGCCGTACCATGAGTTGGAAAGTAAAGGATACGTTAGGTTTACTCGATACGTAATGAAATCTATCGTGCTCGCATTGACATATTGGAGCACATGTCAACGTGGTGAAGTAGGGGCCAGGTGTCTGGATAAACTTATTTAATAATAATAATAATAACCCCGCGGGGGCAGCTTGTGGCGAGCTGACGGTGAGTGGCGACACCGCGGACCCCTATTCCAGAGGGCCCTTTTATATGGCCCTCGCCTCTGTGCTTGCCTTGACCGGCCGGCCAGAGTGGATTCGCAAGAGCGGGACCTATGCTCCAGGTTGGAAGTGTAAAATGTTATAACGCCGGCGGCCCTTGAACGGATTACCGGGATCTGGCTACCGCAGTCTCACCTCTCGACAACCTCAAAGCCGCTCTGAAGTGTTGCGCTATTGTCGCACTGTGCGTGCGGCCGTTTGTAGGGCCCACTAAATGAGTTGGCGAGTCACCACCTGCCTTTTTACAATTTTGAGGCTGATTGTCACGGCAGGTGTCCGCTAGTCTCCTCCCATAACCCAGTATCCAGTCCATCCAATATACCAACCATAGCCCATGACCTTAGTTTCCATCGCAGTCACAGTGCTGCACTGCAATAGTCTTTGCACCTGGCGGGGACCATCTCCGGACGTATCATATTGTGCGGTCGGGGATGGTCTCCGCCACGTGTATCCTTTGCTTTATATTAATTGTCTTAAAGGGCCTCTGCGCTGTTGGCTTCGGCCCCACGCATGCCTCCCAAAGGCCCGGGACCCCATGGTCCCGTGATATGGCAACGACATACAAATAATAATAATAATAATATTTATTTGCGGAATATAGGTTACAGAAGGATCGTATGAATAATGTCTTTACAAGTTCTCCATATTCTACTTAGATAAGCATGCAAATATTTATCTGTATTTTGATTGATTGATACAATTAAACAAAAATACAGAGATACTTAACTTAGTTGAAAATGTACTTATGTTATGTATATTTTACATTAAAAAACTCACTTATTGAATAAACATTTAGGTCACAAAGCCAGGTATGCAAGGTCATTTTGAACTGATTAAGTGGAAGATTTCTTATAATTATGGGCACTTTATTGTAAACTTTTACACACATAAAATATGGACTACGTGTTGTCTGTTTCAAGCGAGCTTTAGGTACACATAGTTGGTTTTTTTGTCTGGATGTCCTGTCATTATAGGTTTTAACTTCATAGTTTTTATTAAAATATGTTTGGTTGCTATGAACAAATACAGCTATTTCGTAAATATATAACGAAGGCAAAGATAGAAGTTTATAACGTTTAAATATGGGTTTACATGAATCTAGTGGCGTGAGTGAAAAAATAGCTCTAATACATTTTTTTTGCTTAACAAAAGCTTTTAGCATATCAGGAGAATTTCCCCATATGATAAGACCATAGCGGAGTATGGACATAACGTACCCGTGGTATGCCACGAGGGCTGCCTCACGCGATACAGTTTCTCGTAGTTTTCGGAGCGGAAAAATAAATTTATTCAATTTGTTACAAACAAATTCAACATGAACCTTAAAGTTACAGTGCTCGTCCAAATATATACCTAGAAATTTTGTGCTGTGATCTTTATCAATTTGTTCTCCGTTATATATTATTTCGACTTTTTTAGGTTTGCTCCTACTAGTAAGGAATTGAACATGTTTAGTTTTAATAATATTTATGGATAGATTGTTATTTTCCACCCAATTTGCCGGGGTTAAAAAGGTTTAGGGTAAATATCTGAGCGTTTCAACCGCCTAATTTTGGTGGCATCATTTATGCTGAAGTTTCTGTTCGTTACAATGTGCTACTTTGGCATTTGAAGGAGGTACCTTATACAAATGACGAAATATAACATTGAGACGTTTAGAAACATCGGCAAAAATGATGCCACCAAAATTGGGCGGTTGAAACGCTCAGATAATCACCCTTTAATTGTACCGATAAATGCAGCTGAACATGTTGTCGGACATTATCCCTGCACTGCCACCTATAAGAAAGACTGCACATCTACATATAAGAAAGAGACGAACGATAATCGTCACAACGACCCGGAAACGGGAATGCACGTTTTCTTTATCTTAACGTGCACAATATATTATCATTATCATGCTCATTATCACGCATTTTACATAATAAACACTGTTTTTATGCGCGCATGTTTGCATAAGCGAATTACCGTTTCCTGCGTTTGTGAGCATTGAGTTACTGTTTTGTTTACAAACATTTGATATTATGCGCTTATTGTTAGTTTGTGGAGTAGGTAGTTCGATCGACAAATGAATGGCGGAAACATTCGGAACTCAGAAAAAGGAAGAATTTTGAGTCCTCACTCTCTTGTTTGGCATATCATTAACTTCTACCCATCCAAAGTATTTAACAGTCATATGCACTAATATGCAGGATGGAACGGAACGACGATCCTTTTCGCTACCGATCGAGTTTAGGTACCAACCATTACGATGAATTTTAGTATAGTACCAAGTCGTACCAACATCGAAATATCTTTAACTAAAATTTTAACCCCTCATACAAAGTGAGTGATATATAGTTAATAATGTTCCGTATCTATAATAAAATAAAACGTATTTCATTATGTGACGTGACTAACGTTATCGAGTCACTAATATCCTCCCACCCACCATATATATAAGTCATACTGAGCAACGTTTAGTATGGGACCAAACCTGAAATCAGGAAAAAAAAAGACTTACTCATACATATTTGTTATTTAGATACAAAAGTTGTTCGCTGTGACTTAAATGTTGTCATGTCACAGTCTAGACACACTTGAGGAAAATCTGTATAACAATTTCGCAAAATGTATCACTTTCTCATGCACTAAACTGGTTTTATTTCATGTTTAACAGTCTCCTGACTTAGTCAAAAGTGACTCACGGATTAAAACACAATGTCGTAACATTTTTAACATGAAACCGTAACATTTTAACGGTTTCCTTAAAACCTAAAATAACCGATTTCAATAAGGTAAATATCCTCACTCGCGGCCCATATTTGAGGACCTTGATTGGTCGTCGTAATCAGTTCGTAACCGTATGAAATTCAGTTCAAGACTGTTTACTTTGTAAGAAACGGGTCAAGTGCGGAGTTATATTTACATGTAGATCGACACCTAATTAGTTCAGCCATAGGTATATGTGCAAACATAAGTAGAATCATTTTTTGTATGTATGTTATTCGATATCTACGAGAGTCATGAACCAATTTTCATTTTTTTAAACGTAGGCGTATAATCCCGAGGTGGTCCCGTTGGCACCATGTCGAGGTCTGATGATGGGATCCTGTAGAAATTGGTTTTTAATTTGGTGATCATTGTTTTTTGGCGCACCTTCCTTTGTCAATTTGCGCCGTATGCGCACTGCTCAGCTCAAAAATAATTACTATTGTTTGATTCTCTAAGAGCGAAATTGCAGAATTACATTTAGATTGTAGAAGGTAGAATTAAGGAATTTTATTTTTGCACCATTTCATTTTTAGACCCTGTTAATGCGAAAGCCGTTAGTAAATAAGTAACGACATTTACTTAAGTACGGATATCTTTAGGAATTTAAACTTGATCGGCGCTTTAATTGTCGTTACAAAAAATTAAAAAGTGCCCTATCTGTACATCGCGAAACCATGGCCCTCTTGCTTGTCATTGAACATGTCCTTCATCTTGTCCTTCCGTTTAACACGACGCGTGTTTTCGCACGTCTGCCGTGTTTACACCATCCATCAGTCTGTGGTTTTTTTCCAAACGCGGTAGTCGATTGATTGAGATTGTCGAGTGCCGGCCGGCATAGTGATCACTGAAGATCTACGACCTACGATTTCGAACATCTGCCTCTGTTACTCCAACGGAGTCATCGATAAGTGTGAGAGAGACGGCCCGAGATTTACGTTTTTCGAAGTTCGATATAGACTATCGATGAGAAGTGTTTATGCCACTGTTTACATTATCGGTGTTTTTATATGCTTCTATTTATGAATTCGCACTAGATAATTTGTTTATTCGATCATTTGGCTAGCTTCTGTTTTTCACGACTACCCAAAAATGGAGTGTATTGTTTTCAGGATTTATGTATATGCGATATGGGCATGTATGTTACTTTCTTCCCAATATCCCTAGAAATACTCATATGGGGTCGTGTGGTGACGGCAATAAGAATACATTTGTCCCCACCCCTACTCCTCCTGCGGGTGTCGTAAGAGTCGACTAAGGGATTGAAGTGTCACTGACCATTATTTGATAAAAGATTGATGAAAAAAGTAAAGTATTTAAGATCCTTTGACACCATTATAGAATAGAATAGAATAGAATAGAATTCATTTATTTGGTGTAAAAAGGTAAACTTAAATTAAAATACATCTTAAACTAAAAACAACACCAAAATGGATGCCACTCAGCATATGCCGCTAGCTAAAGATTTAGCCATATATATATCAACAACGTATATAGGTTGAGAGCTATGCACCCTGAAGCCGTCTTAATTGAATACTTTGTCATTTCTCATGACATGTCCTAATAAACCAACACACCCTTCTCTCAAACATTCATATGAGAGAGACTTTGAAGAAGCCGGTGACATATCGTCGCTATATTTAACCTCCGATAAATTCATGGAAATTTCACTTTTCTTTTACTTTGAACACTGGTGTTTTCGGATAAGATCGGATGGCCGCGATAACTACTAAAATAATAGTATTTTTTCCTCACTGGCAATATTATGTATGACGACATTTCACCCCGCCCCTCTCGCTAGTATGCAGCAACCGCTCAGCCGCATTGACTGATGTGACTGAGTTTGATCACTTTTTTACGAGAATTTTTGGAGATCCGATCTTTAAAAGGAAGCTATGCACCTTCTTCTCCTTACTTAAGAATTGAAATTAGATACTAGTCCGATCTTAAGCCAAGAGCCGAGTTTTCGGTTGGGTGTCTTGAAAAAAAAATGCAAGTTTGAGTGTCGATTACTCCTAAGCTATTCGGTTGAGCGGCATCAAGTAAATTTATATTGAAAGCTTGATTTCTTTTTTATCACGTACATTACACAATTACACATCTGCAGGTAAAAGTTAGTAAGAATAAATTTATGATTTTTTTGTGACATTTTCAACTCACCGAAACCCGATCTCACTCACACTCTCTCTGTCCGGTCTTATCCGGGTATACCTGATAGGGGAGATATTCTGGTGTTTTACCATCTCGTTGGTTGAAAAGCAAAACTCACTAAGTAACTAATACCTACTGTAATAAATAAATAAAATTGAGATAAAGCTCGTTCTGATTCAATACTGACATACGAGGTTTGGTTGTCAATCGACGATCTATTCTACTTAAAGTTTCAGATAGCTATGTAAGCACAAATAGGATCCAAGATAAATAAGTTAGAGCACCCTTAATTAAAATAGTTTGGAATATATTCCAAGTATCACCATTTTTATTATATCTCGGAAATTAACTTATTAAAAGTTGGGTACGAAACTGAAATTTCATATTAGACAAAGTTGAAATTGAATATTAAAGCCAACATTAAAACCGCAATTTATCGGGAATTGAACGGGAGTATTTGCTGGATGATGAATTAGGTAAAACCGGGTATTTGGTGAGCAACCAAATGTTAACCTACGAACGATCCAATCTTACTACCCACTCATTTGCTTTGAAATTTGGGTTGGGCTTTATTCCTATGTAAAATATAGAGTGACAGCTGGTAACCACAGTTACCAAAAGCAATTAATGACTGGTGTTTTTATTTATTCAGAAACAAACAGTCACATGTGGTTACATTTGATATATTATAAAGTTTATAATATAAACTATTACAATAGCAGACTTACAGTCTCCTTAATTAAATAATGTAAAACAAAAAAAAACCTAAGTGTGCAGCGAATGCTCGTTTTGTCTAAATGCAGTGCAACATAGTAAGTAGGATATAATAATATTGTTTTCTCATATATTATATGATCGGATTCTCTCGATCTCGATACGTACCTACTGCCCTCCTCATCTTAAACGCAGTAACTGGTTTTGAAATGGTAACCAATTGTTTACTTTATTCTACTGCAAATTATGTTTTTGGATTCATTAACATTTTAAAACTAGTGGTTGCGTTTATTCTTAGGAGGACAGCCTACTTCTGCATTCTTCAAGTCAGTAGCAAGGTTAAGTATACCTAAATAATGAAGTGTTATAGGTAATTTAGCTCGTTTCCATGACTCCCGGCCTACAATTAGGTCCTATCCTTGTACATTTCACTTCAAAGGGCGTAATCAACGCCAATATCCCTTTCAATTAGACCTACCGTAATGAAAGAAGCCCTACGCAATCTGGGAAATTTAAACCGGCTACAGGGTTCACTTCTATGTCATCGCAATATGTACCAGTTAAGTGCATTTAGATTTCTCTATATCAATGTTTGGGAAGGTCACGGTCAAAGATCATGGTGTTCCTAATGATTCAAACCGTATTCTTAAGTAAAGAAAAAGAAAAAATGTGTTTATGGCACAAGGTACATTTAGACCAGCATTCGCTCATTATATCCCCCACTACGAAATTCGGTCGTTACACAAAACGTGATTTGTCGAAATTCGTTGATTTCGTAGAGTGGTGGGGGATAGAAAAAATCACTTTTTTTTAACGTTCGTAGCTCACGACTGATGCGGCTGAGCGGTTGCTGCATACTAGCGAGAGGGGCGGGGTGAAATGGCGTCATGCATAATTTAGCCAGTGAGGAAAAAATACTACTATTTTAGTAGTTATTGCGGTCATCCGATCTTACATTAGATCCGATCTTAGCCAGGTGTACCTTATTTCATGCGTCAAGAAACTGTCATTGCGTCGATAAACCTTGAATTGAGAAAAACCGTAAATTGAATTATATTGATCTAACAACAATATTTCTTTGTTCACAGGTTCTACGACGAGTGCAAACGGAGGTATAACATCAAGTTATGGAAAACGTTCACAGACTGCTTCAACTGCTTACCCGTAGCGGCCATAGGTATGTACCTTATTGTATAATACAGGGTACTTGCGAGCATTGCGAGAGATTATCTTTTTGTACGTCTTTGTCGGCTTAACTTCAACATACTTTATTGAGTCGAATAATTGTAGGAACTCGATAAGTCGAACTAAGCGGCAATTACACTTGGTCGGTGCTAACGGTTCTTCAAGTCAGTTGTCAGTTCTTTAATTCGGCGGTTTTTATTGAAATTTTGTGCATAATTGTCTTTATCTACAGGCATATCATAATTTCCCTATTATGTATTCAGAAGCGGTAACGTAATGACCTATATTAAGAAACCGGTGTCTGTGGCTGTATCATAATATTAACATTAAAGTACAGTGCATCATAATTTCAACATTAAAGTATCGTCGCCCGGATATTAAATTTTAACATTATGAAGCCAACTTCTTTTTGATTATTTTTTCAACAGGTAAATATTTATCGTAGATCCTTACTCAAATTGAGTGATTTCAACTGATTTGAATTGTTATATTTAGAGTTATTTTACTTATTGGATATCAATGAAAATAAAGGTAAATTGTCATTCTAAACTTATGATATGGATGTAGATAAAGTTATGCATGTGACTGTACATAATTTAATTAGGCATTAAACACTCATGTGATCTTATTATGAACCACACACATGTTTAATGCCTCTTATTATGCGGCAGCCACATAAATAACTATTATAAACCTGACTACAATTAAGGGTTTTTAATTCCACGATAATTAGGCGTCCCTAAAAGTGATAAAGCTCATAATCGAGTGTCTACTGTATGAGCAAAACTATAGGCCTATGTCCAGTAGTGGACGTCAATTGGTTGATGATGATGATGATGATAGTGAACTTGAATGTTAGATTAGAACTCGCGAACCACGCCTACTTATTGTGATGCTGGGATCAATGAAATTGTCACAAGATTTCGTCACCATATTTACTTCTCGCATCTTCAGCATTCTATTCATGCAAATGTCACCTTCTTTCACTCTGAATACGGCTGTATTTTCCATCAAGTCAGTTTTGCAGATACGATGTTGAGTCAGTAATACCTGCGATTTTTTATGATTGATGTCACGTTGCTAATTTACATATTCTTATTTACATACCGCCCACGTGTCATATGATAAACATGAGAACCTACAAACGACAAATATTGCGTAGAATTATTTGTTTACATATTATTCGGATCGTCAATATCAAGGTCCTGCATTTACATAGCGAAATTAGTAAAGTTTATGCAAATTAAGGAGGTTGTTTTCATGGCTCACCCTGCTCAATATTTAGACTATATTCCATCAAAGTAAATATATTTATAGCCTCCATCTATAGATATCTATAGGGCTCGTTCTTTCACTCTTGAAAATATATGCTACCAGTGCCCTGCTAACTCACAAAGACGCATCTTTCTTAGTAATTTTATGGGAGGTGCATCCTTTTTAGTTCTTTTTATTCAGTAGTAGCACGGCAGTATAAGTGGTTACTGTCAAGTGGCAAATTATTTATTGATTTCTATTCAAAAGTAAACCTGTCGTTTAAAAATCTGTAACTTGTAGTATATCGCAATATATCACGTATACTACACGTCTCTTACTATTCGGCCTATGTAATATTCATCGTGAAAAGTGATCGAGGTGTACAAACTAATTTTAATAAGTAAACTTGATAACGTTTACGAATATCAGTCTATTACCTTAAACGGATACTTACTTCAGCCATTGTTTCTTCACATTTACTGTTATTTTTGCAATAACATTTTACTGGCCCACCAAAAACGTATTATTGCCTTGCTTCAGTGTTATTGTTTCAAAGGTATTGCTTTCTCGAATGGTTATGCGTCATTTACTTTATGGAATTCAGTCTTTATCTGATACAACCGCCTATTTATTCCCGTCTACTAAGATTAAAACACTCCTCATTAGGCATACATACAACGTACTGAAGAAAAGAAGGTTTATAACGTAAGGTGCAGTCGGGTATTTCCAAACGTCAGAAATACTAGGTAAATTTCGGAAGGAGGAATCTTGATAAATAATAACGGCGATGTTTATGTGACTTTCGAAAATACCCGACTGCACCTTTAGCACTTTTACCTTTTGTGGAAACCAATGGTGAAAAAAAAATGCTATGGTTTTTATATTACACCTTATCCTAATTTAAATCAGGCTGGCATTATTATATTTATTATATTCTCTATTCAGCACGTGTCCACCCAACCGCTGGGTGTAGGCCTCTTCTTTATTACGCCACTTTCCTCGGTCCTGTGCTAGACGCATCCACTGCTTTGTTGCGGTTCGGCAGATGTCGTCGGACCATCTTGTCGGTGGTTTCCCATTATTATATTACGAAGGATAATTCAAAAATATTTTCATTAGCAACAAAATATTCAGTGTTGTTAGACAAAAACTATAAATTGGCACTAGTTCCATTTACACCCTTTTTTATCGGAAGCGACACGAATTATTCTCTTTATCCTCTTCGCATAACTTAAAATTCTTTTCTCTTTCTCGTTGTCGCGATAAAACCTGACCTGGGACCGCATTTATACATATTGAAACCATAAGGAAAACAGTTTAAATAATTGATCCTATATTGTCTGAGTCAGCCCCTCAGACCTGTTATAAATACCCGGTGAGTCAGACGGCATAATTATTAGGGGAACATGGTTTATGTGGTTTTGTCGAAACAGGACTTCACTATACAAATATACTACAGGGTTTGCGAGCCTCAAACTTATTACGAGGCCTAGGACTTGGACACATTTCATGGGTCCATATTGGCACTTATACAATTTTTTCTTCGAATATTTTTACTAATACCGTTTTTAAACGGTTTTTATTAACTTCACCGCGTATCAACTGTCGTCGATGCTTCAAATCTTAAGATTGATTTTTCTACCACTTTTACTGCACCGAAATCAATAAAATTTGGAATTCTTATCAAGTCCCCATGACAATGCAATATTATAATATTTGTATCCTTGTATCCTCAAAACCTGATGCTGCAGACGTACTGCTTACCTTAACCGAGAGTGTTAGACACGTGAAAATGAAAGTATAGCATGTTTGGCATAATCAAATACTAACAGCCTGATCTTGACTTCCAACTCCTCACTCCTGATGCTGCAGTACTGCCCACAATAACCGCTTTCCGGTTTATATTTTATCGATATCTTGATTTTAAAGAAGTTCTTTAGATATTAAGTAGAAACATGCGAATTTAAAACTAACATCCAACTCCTCAAATCTGATACTCCAGTGTTACTGCCTGCCACAACCGCTAGGTTTAGCGATATGTAGATTTTGAAGTACTGCTTTAGATATTTAGTAGAAACATACGGATTTCATTATCATCATCATCATCATATCAGCCGAAAGACGTTCACTGGTGAATATAGGGCTCCCCCAAAGATTGCCATAAGGACTGGCCCTGTGCCACCTGCATCCAGCGACCTTCACCAGGTCATGAGTCCACCTTGTGGGGGGCCTACCCACACTGCGCCTTCCGGTACGTGACCATAACTCGACAACCTTACCGCACCAACAGCCATCGGTTCCACACGCAACGAGCCCCGCTCACTGCCACTTCAGTTTAGCGATTCGAATAGCTATATCGGTTACTTTGATTCTGCTGCGGATGGTCTCATTGCCCTTTGGGTGACATTGAGCCTTCTTATGAGGCCCATTGTAAGCAACCACGGTTTAGTACCGCCACTGGCAACATCCACTGATCAAAGACTTTCGTCTTCAAACCCTGCGGAACATTGGACGAAAAGATATAGACGGATTTAATACTGACTTCCAACTCCTCAAACCTGATGCTGCTGAGACACGTGCCACTGCCAGCCGTAACCGCCAGGTTAATCGAAATGTGGAATTTAAAGTAATGCTTTAGGTAATGGGTAAAAACATATACATTTTGAGTACTCACTTCCAAATCCTAACCTCTATTAGTGTGTAAAATAACCGCTATTAGTGTGCCATAACCGCTGACAGTGTGGATAGTTCGCGTAGGACGCGGTGTCGGACCTGCGGTCCGTTTGTTGATAGTGTGAGGTGACTTCTCAGGCCTTCGGGTTCGCGTAGAGTGAACCGTCGGGCCTGCGGCTCTCCGTCTAAAAGACTGACAGAGTGAGTAGTTCGCGTAGAGCGAGCCGTCGGGCCTGCGGCCCTCCAACTGATAGAGTGACAGCGTGAGTGATTCGCGTAGGGCGAGCCGTCGGGCCTACTGCTCTCCAGCTGATAGACTGACAGCGTGAGTGGTTCGCGTAAGGCGGGCCGTCGGGCCTGCGGCCCTCCAGCTGATAGAGTGACAGCGTGAGTGGTTCGCGTAGGGCGGGCCGTCGGGCCTGCGGCCCTCCAGCTGATAGAGTGACAACTTGAGTGGGTAGCGAAGGGCGGGCCGTCGGGCCTGCGGCCCTCCAGCTGATAGAGTGACAGCGTGAGTGGTTCGCGTAGGGCGGGCCGTCGGGCCTGCGGCCTTCAACTGATAGAGTGACAGCTTGAGTGGTTCGCGTAGGGCGGGCCGTCGGGCCTGCGGCCCTCCAGCTAATAGAGTGACAGCGTGAGTGGTTCGCGTAGGGCGGGCCGTCGGGCCTGCGGCCCTCCAGCTGATAGAGTGACAGCGTGAGTGGTTCGCGTAGGGCGGGGCCGTCGGGCCTGCGACCCTCCAGCTGATAAAGTGACAGCGTGAGTGGATCGTATAGGGAGAGCCGTCGGGCCTGCGGCCCTCCAGCTGATAGAGTGACAGCGTAGATAAATCGCGAAAGGCGAGCCGTCGGGCCTGCGGCCCTCCAGCTGATAGAGTCACAGCGTGAGTGAATCGCGTAGGGCGGGCCGTCGGGCCTGCGGCCCTCCAGCTGATACAGTGACAGCGTGAGTGGTTCGCGTAGGGCGGGCCGTCGGGCCTGCGGCCCTCCAGCAGATAAAGTGACAACTTGAGTGGGTCGCGTAGGGCGGGCCGTCGGGCCTGCGGCCCTCCAGCTGATAGAGTGACAGCGTGAGTGGTTCGCGTAGGGCGGGCCGTCGGGCCTGCGGCCCTCCAGCTGATAGAGTGATAGCGTGAGTGGTTCGCGTAGGGCGAGCCGTCGGGCCTGCGGCCCTCCAGCTGATAGAGTGACAACTTGAGTGGGTCGCGTAGGGCGGGCCGTCGGGCCTGCGGCCCTCCAGCTGATAGTGACAGCGTGAGTGGTTCGCGTAGGGCGGGCCGTCGGGCCTGCGGCCCTTCAGCTGATAGAGTGACAACTTGAGTGGGTCGCGTAGGGCGGGCCGTCGGGCCTGCGGCCCTCCAGCTGATAGAGTAACAGCGTGAGTGGTTTGCGTAGGGCGGGCCGTCGGGCCTGCGGCCCTCCAGCTGATAGAGTGACAGCGTGAGTGGTTCGCGTAGGGCGGGCCGTCAGGCCTGCGGCCCTCCAGCTGATAGAGTGACAACTTGAGTGGGTCGCGTAGGGCGGGCCGTCGGGCCTGCGGCCCTCCAGCTGATAGAGTGACAGTATGAGTGGTTCGCGTAGGGCGAGACATTTTTTTAGTGTCGGATTTCTAAAAATATTTATTCAGCAGGGATTCACATACATTGTTTACATAATGTGTCGTGATTAAAGCGCGACAGTTACCTGCTGGTTGTAATTGTATTGCATATTACAAACAACATCTTTGATCCAGAATAAGTAGGTATAGTATCGGAAATTAACTTTACAATTGCACTAAAAACTTGAAAATAAAATAAGTAAAAAAAGTTTTAAGTTAAACGGTTTTTATTGCACCAAAAACTAGAAAATAAAAATTAGTTGTAACTAACCGTAGATGCTACTTTCTGTAGATTAGTCACGTGAAACTATTATCACTGTAGTCTTCTCAAGTTGGATGCTGAAAGCCACGTTTAGTCTCTATGTCAGTGGATTAAGCGTTACCTAATCGGAAACTTTTACCAAACTAAAATAAAAACGTGGGGCGTTATTATAAAGAAACATACAAGTTCAAACTAATTATGTAATCGTAGCTTTAATTTTGCAATTAATCATCCATCTGTTCCAATACTTCTACAGAGGTAAATAACTTTTATCAAAGCCAGAACAAATCTTATTACACGATTGCTGTCTTGATTTCTATGTTTGTTCTTAAATAACTATAGTGACTTAATCACATTTGCGTACGCCCCACGTTTTTATTTGAGTTTGTTAAAAGTTTCCGATTAGGTAACGCTTAATCCACTGACATAGAGGCTAAACGTGGCTTTCAGCATCCAACTTGAGAAGACTACAGTGATAATAGTTTCACGTGACTAATCTACAGAAAGTAGCATCTACGGTTAGTTACAACTAATTTTTATTTTCTAGTTTTTGGTGCAATAAAAACCGTTTAACTTAAAACTTTTTTTACTTATTTTATTTACTCATAATCATCATTACTCCGAAAATTTTTTCTCATACTTTTTTTCTTACTAAAAATTATACTTCTGCCTACAATGTTCATAACCATTTTTATTTCGAAATTTTATCCTCCTAAAGTCGTCAAGCAGATTAATCTATACTCATAAAGTTATTTGAAATAAATTGTTTATTTATAAACATTTTCCCATTAGGTTCACTCTGTTGTGGTATAATTCTTTTATGAATAACATAAACTATGTAGTCATAATGGGCTTTGTGCAGAAACTGTTGTGACATACTCAACTTTAGCATATTTCTTTGTGGCAGATTTCGAGTTGTTCGAATATTATTCGAGCATAATTTCGATGCTCCTTCCTATTTATGATGAGGCATAATCTGGATGTGCACAAAAAGTATCGGCATAGTTTGTTTTAGCATAACAGAGAAGGAATAATTACAACCTCTCAATATAATTGAGGTAGTAGTAATATTCTACACGTTACTTACCGTGTTACTGAGCTGAGTACTTTCTAGGTTGCTAAAAAAAAATAACCTCGAAGACTAAGGCGGGAGCAAAGCTCCCGCCTTAGTCTTCTAACCTAACCTATCCGAGTCGGATCTGCCCCGGAAGGTTTTGTTCGCTCGCTTCGCTCGCTCACTGCAGAAATTTTCGCCCTCACAGCAAATTCTGCCTGACGAAAAAGGCAAGTTTCGAACATGTGGCTACATGCCCAAAAAAAAATGCAAATCTAATTTCTGTCTTATAACACTCGGCGTAATTAATGATATGCCAAGATAGTTTCGGACAAAATATTATTCGAAATATTGTTATTTAAGCCAAGTGATGTTTCTGTCTCATTAAGTTGATGCCAAAATAGATTATACCAAGTCTGTTATGTCCTAAGCGTTTCGGACAAAAAAAGTTTAGAGGGAACCCGTTTAGTACAGTACCTACTCTGCCACAACCTGATTTGTGCAGGTAGCTAGTTTACAGTAATAGTACGATTTATATTTAATTAAACAAAAATAATTCATACATAAAACCAGTACAGATAAAAATAAATACCTATAACATTAGAATATATAGCATAAAATAAGTATAGTGAAAAATTATATAAACATAAAAGTTAGTACTAAAAATATGTATGAAAAACAATATTATGAACATAAATAATTCTATGTGATGATGATTATGAACAAAGATTATTCTAAATACCGATCATTATGAAGTTAAATTGTATAAGAAAAATTTTCGGAGTTCCAATAATCTAAGTTGCAATTTTATAAATACTTTGGCGCACCCACATTTCATTTCGTCGGTTTTAGTTATACATTGTCACAAAAATATGTGATCGGTTAAAAATAAAAAGTGGAAGATTTTTTTAGCCGTTTCTTGTCGATCTGATAGGCCCTCTAAACAAAATAGTTTTTTTTGTTCTTTTTACTTATCAGAATACGATAATTAAAGCTCTCAACCGGATCACTTACACTTCTCAGAATGCAGAAGAGAAAAAATGCTTATTTTACTGTGTTGTGCTGTAGTGAAAAAAGGTTTGTTAAATGAAACCAAATGTTCGTCTACCCATAACTTAAAAAAACTGACGACATAATGGTAACATATTACCAAAACATGTGTAAAATCAAATCAATTTATTAGTAAATCAAATAAGGTTTAATAGCGCCTTACAAATTCGGTTGCTTAGGTGTAGGTAGTTACTGCGGTGTAAGAGAAGCAGTTTGGTTGAATTTACCTATATTTTTTAGTGTCACAATAAAAAAGACCGCATTGCAAGAAGTTACTTTTGTCATACTTTTAAGACCATTATCTATTTAGGTAGAGTCGTATGTGCATCCTTGACCTCGTCTCCACTTGTGGTTATCACGATGCATGTCAAGTTGCCTCACGCGATGCACTCTTTCGTCTCATTTGCATAGCATTCATTTGAAAGAGGTAGGTAACAGTCCAGGGATCGCATACTGGTTTTTTCTCCAAAAGAACTGTTCTAATTTCGTTCTTGGGTACCTATACAAATTATTTTTTGATGGAGTAATTTAAAAATACGATGTTGTAAATTACATAACATTTTGTGTATTACGTAATGAGTATAAAAAATCGAGGTTTTTCATCGAGAATCGAGATATATTAACATTGTTTTCGACATAAGTAGCATTCTTAACCAATCAAAAAAGGAGGAGGTTCTCAATTCGACGGTATTTTTTTACGTATATCTAATAATCATGATCTGATTTTCATGTTTTTTTAAACCCCGATTTTTATAAAGTTTATTTTCCGTATCATCCTTGCCTACATATATTTAGATAAAGACTTATCGGCTTGCTAAGTTAGCCGACGCACATAGGGGTAAATTCACGATCTAAGGGGCCAATATTATTTTTGCGGTATTTTGTATTTTTTAACGTTTTACGAAGTTCAAACAACTGTTTCCCGTTTTTATTTTTATTATGTGGCATTTTTTTTTCAAAATTTTGGAAATTTTCAAAATAGGAAAAAAGTATAAATATAATAAAACGTGTATAACAATTCATTACTAAAATAAAAACAGTTGCCATATTAAGCTACAGTTTCTGCTATGCTTCTTCGCTTCCAGAAGAGAACTCTGGGTTCGGATCGGCAGGCAATAGCAATTCTATCGTCTCTGGCTTAAATAGAAACCTTATAAATCGACAAAACCTGGGAGAGGAGGGAGTAGGGGTTTCGCGTATGGCTTTTTCATTGTTTTGGCCACATACTAATTTCAAAGGCACGAAGCTTTTGTTTGTACTGGGTTTGCTGGGACCCGTTACATCTGGGGAGGTTTGAAGATAAGCTTCAGAGATTGGCGTTCTTGTTCTTTTAATCTTATCAGTACCTATTCTAGGTGCTCTGATAATCGCTTAACCGTGAGGTCCATTAAAGGCTGCAATTCAACCTCCGCACTGTTAGTGCTTGTTACAGTGCACACTTCCGATGGCGGGTAATACTTTTCCTAGCTAGTGCGCAAAAACGAATTTTGCTCACGCTTCGCGCGCGGTAATTTCTCTTTTTGACGCACTTCTTATGAAAAAAATCGTCCCTTACACGTGCAAAAACTTTTTTTTAACTCGGGTCATTGGCGCCCTCGTTTCACTCGGGCTCCAACTTTCACCCTCACCGAAAAAAGTTTTCCCGCACTAGTTAGGAAATGTACTATTTCTTTTCTGCCTGCAGTTGACTGTAACTAGGAAATAACTTCTTATTCGTGCTTCGTATAATATCGTATTGTGCTCGCGATAAGTCTGCATCGCAATAGGAATCGCGAAGGTGCCTTCTAGCCAAGAATGATTGTTTCTTAAGAATCTGTCTTCTTTATACTGAGCTTTACTCCATCTAGTCTTAAATTCTACCTTGAAATAAGCAAACTTGCTTTTAAATCATTCAATTTGATCATTAGTGCAGCCTTCACTAAAAAATAGTTGATCTCTTAAGGAACACAGTTTTTCTTCCAATATAGGTAGTCTTATACTTTTGAAGAGATCAAATATATGTTTTCTAGTCATGATCTTCATTCTTGATATATTTGGTAAACCTACAACATATAAACATGTCGATAAAACGTAATACAAAAAAAATATTCTCTTTGGGTAAAATGGCGAGTAATTTTCTAAGTATAAAAATTATGTTTTGGCGGAAGCATGCGGAAGATTTTATTTTAAATTCTAATAGCTAAAACAATAAACTATAACTTGCTATTAACAATTCTGCTCGATCTCACCCTATTGTATAACTTATTAACGAGTAAAGTTTATGTTTTACGAAAAATTACGTTAAAAATCAGTCTCTCTTTCAGAGCGATAACCTAGCTTCAAAAACAAACAAATAAAGAATATTTTTATGATAGCTAATAGCTTACTAACCTGTTGTTACAGAATCCATGATTTTCTTCACCCTTGATCGCTTAACAACAATAAACAACAACTTCAAAGTTTTCCTTTTCTAAGAATGCCGAGAACGAGTAACGTACATGAAATGACACGATCAAATTCCGACTGACATAAATCTCATTAAAAAGTGCATACAAGGATAGTGGATGTTGATATCTACCCTCTAATGAGTCCTCTATCGCATGTAGTTATTATCGTAGAGGTATTTATTGTTTTGATAAATCGACTTATGGCCGCGTAGATCTTGAATTTACCCCTTAGTGCGACGTCTATGAATATGAATAGGGGAAGGGAAATTTTAGGAATTTTATAAAATATTAGACATGATCCTGGTTATTAACTGGACCATATAAGGTTCAAAACATTACAGCACAAAGAATCTGGAACTTTGGATTCAATGTTTTATAAAAACATGGTTGCCACTATAGATCAAAACTGGCCGATGCGGCAACTTTTTAGCCCATACCATCAATAATAATATTAACTGAATTTCTTGATGATATCCTACACTAGGACTAAACTACCAGGTATTGCCGCGTGTAGATGTTTTCACATCCGCAAGACCTAGATGTCTAAACATGGCTCGGCGAAAGTCTAGGGCCCTTAGACTAGTTGCTCTGCTTGAAACATTTCCAACTCTCACACTTGCAGCTAGGGCTGCCTGACACTAGAGAGATGGACAGTACTTCAATGTTAGTCCAATCTTAATCAAGGACTTGTAACTCAACCAATTATGCCATATCTTGTTCCCTAGGACCACAGAATTAGATTTGGATAGAAGAAACAAGTTCATTCATTTGTATGACGGCCGAGCGTGTCAGATTTCGTACTGAAGTTGTTACTTGCCTATGATTTTAAATATGTCTCAGGCCCTTGAGTATTCATATTTTTTTGTGTTGTTGCAATTAATATTACTTAAGGAGGCATTATTTATGTTTTTGTTCACTTCAACTTACAAAATTTGAGGCCCGAAAGCTGCAAGCTGCGATTAAAGACGAACAACTCAGTGGATTTCACTGAGTTCATTTGACATGCTAAGTAGATACGTTTGCTTGATCTATGGTATATATGACATCTTTGCCTAGGACACTCTAGCCTAGCACCTTGTCATAATGATAAGTAGGAAGAGATTTCTTAAAATTTTATTTATGGCGTCGCTTTGACATAGTTCCTAAGTCGCCTAGGCCCTAGGGTTCCTAGTCGTTGACTATATAATGTCACGACTCATTAGTCGATCTACAAATTGAAATCAGTAGTAAATAGCTACTTTTAAGCTAATTAACAATTGTCACATGAAACTCGAAATTCTGGCACAGAACATCGAGTCATGTCAAGAATTAGAGCATAATTTTCAAAACCAATTATGATGACAATTGAATGTCAGCGACAAACAAGCACATAGAATTTCTGTTGAAATAGGAGCCTGGCAACCCTACTTGCAACAAAAACTCATCGGAACTGGACGCTTAGCCAAGTTGCCAATCGCTAACGCTTAATCGTCAATCGTAAACGAAAGACAGCTAACTTTCTTTGTCGCACTAATATGAAAGTGTGACAGAGAGGGAAAACTACGATACGCTACTAAGCGTTAGCGATTGGCAACTTGGCTAAGCATCCTGGTCTGATGGTCTCGTGGTAAAACCTTTGTTTGACTTTGAATCTAGAAATGATGAAATTTAGTATATTTGCTTAATTGAATTACGCTCGGGTTGAAATTAAATCAGGCGGAATAGAAGGGTCTAATTAAGAAACTAGGTAATGAAAACTGAGTAGAACATTATATTAATTAAAAGGATCTATGGAATTTAAGTATTCATAAAAAAAATCGCGTTTAGTTTAGTTACCATAGTGAAAATGGACTCTTTCGAAAATATGCACAGATTGTAATCAAAATTGTGATACATGGCACAAAGTAAATAAAAAATACGACAAGAATTGCATCTGTAAATGTTTTAAACAACCTTTATTACTGATTTGGTAACAGAGTAAAAATTGTTCAAAATGACTCTATTTATGTTTTATTATCTTTTATCACCATTCTTAGCATACTGTTTTATTATTATGTATAGTGTAATTTAAATGAATTATTCATTCCCGCTATCTACGGTGTCTACCAACCATTACAATGAACTTTCAATATAGGACCAACATCATCGAGAGATATGGCATTGAAATGAAAATAACATATAGTTAAATATATGCATACAAACAAAATAAAATACTAGTATTTTATCCTAAACCCAATAATTATAGGCTTAAAAAGAGTTAGGACAACTATTTTTGATTATGCTTTATCGTTATGTAGCGTAGAGAAAACTTGAAGTGAGCATTACTTGTGAAAATAACAAGCCGGTGTTATTGAAAGATGGACGACGGCCAGACAACCTCTGTAACCTTTCAAACTTCGGTATTTCAATATGAAATTTTTATTGGTAAAACTTGCATCAAATAACGAGATGTTTTGGTTTACCAGCTGGCTTACAACACTTAGTTCAATGCTAAGAATTGCCACTTGAATGTAATCCTTGAGCTAACTTTCAAGTTTCGAGACCTGCAGTGTTATTCACTAAGGAAACCGCCTTGCTGTCAGCGCTTTGTCAGCGCTGCGGCAGCGTCGAGCCTGAAAATGGTATTCACTAATGTACTTTAAACGACACTAGTGCTCGACACTGCGACGAGATTTTGACGTTTAATGTACGAACTTCGTATTCTCTAACGAAAAACAGCGACGAACTCGCCCACAACCTCGCTCACAACCTCGATTCCTGATGTCAAATAAAACAGCTAGGATTTTAGACAAGGCTGTCTCGACGTCGAGCTCGTTGACGAACGCAGCGTCGAATGTGTGAGAGAATAGCATAGCTGAAGAAGATGCGAAATTAGTGTCGAGTCAAGGTCAATTCGCTCTTCTACAAGATTGGTTAGAGGGAACCAGCATCCTCAAATCAGGTTGACACGCTACAACTAATCTCATCATCACCCCGTGAGCGCCCACTGCTGAGCATAGGCCTCTCTTCGCGTGCGTCATTAGTCATCTCGGTCCTGTCCTGTGCTAATCTAACCCAGAAGCGACCCCAGATTCCTTATATCGGCAGCCCATCGAGCTGGACGACGTCGGACGCTTCCTTTTCTTCTGGAAGTGGCCTCTAGTCACTAGTTAGAATTTTGGTCCACCTAGTTAGTTTCTTAGGCACTGGTCTCACCTCACCCCGAGCTACTAAGCTATGAACTATGGGCTATAAACACGAACAAAAGATACGCACTCCCGTGTAAATAAAAGAGACACGGCGATACTCGCCCGGCGGTGATAGCTGATAGCTGGGCGAGTATCGCCGTGTCTCTTTAGAAGTACAGATTCATAATTTACAGATTATTGCAGTCTAGTACGGGTGCGTCAATTTTCCCCACAATTTTTCGCGCAACCCACCGGACATCCGATCGCTTGAATATGCGCTTACATTTAGATATAAATGAGACCGTTTTCCTTTATAGTATTATGGTATCTACTTTTTAGCATCCCCTGTATCACTACATAGTATAAAATAAAGTCACTTTTTCTGTCCCTATGTCCCTTTGTACGCTTAAATCTTTAAAACTACGCAACGGATTTTGATGAGATCTTTTTTAATAGGTAGAGTAACTCAAGAGGAAGGTTTTTATGTATGTATAGTACCCGTGCGAAGCCGGGGCGGGTCGTAAACTATAAACCCAAACGAACGTCCTATTAAGGGATATCGATGCATTAAGTGAAATTCCTTTGTTACAAATGTTAATCTTCATTAAATCATCAACGTACAGCGTTCACAGATTTCCCCGCTCACTGGCCTGTGTGAATCTGATGGTAACTGATTGGCAAACATTTTTGCCGACCGTACTCTGTTGGGCATTGCTCAGTGGTTCGTTTGATTAGCCACTCGACCAACCGAAATGGGACGGAGTACTAATTTACTGAGTAAATAATATGGAGTAATACAGTACCTAGGCAGTCTTCCATGGGAGGACCAAGTTTTATTGTTAAGTAAACGATGGAATTGACAGGATATCAGGACATTGTCTAGATGGAAATGTTCGTCTACAGTATAACAAACATAAGGGATATCCTTTTAAGGGCTTTTTAGACTGACCCACCTAGATTTTACAATAAAAAAAAATCAGATATAAATACAACTTTTCATAAACAGAATGTTTAATGGAAATTTTAGTGTAGATTACATTGCAGACTTGACATATAACAGATTCCCTAGAGTGTAAAATTGTATTATATTTATATGCTGGTGGCTTGAGACAAAATATTGCAAATTTTCCAAATGTTTTAGGCTCAAATATCAATAGAACGACGTGCCTTCTTATTTGTTCTAAGAGTCTGCATTGTAAATGATTCTAGGAACGATTTTCTACGATCTGAGAGACTGGGTGAGTCAACATCAAACATTAGCATTTATATTAAACGATATTAGAAAAGTATATACGTAACGTAACACATATTTATATGAGTTCAGCCACTTTTTCCGCTCAACACCGACTTATTTACAATCATTATTCATAACAAAACTTATGATTACACAAAAAGAGTAAAAAAATATGAAAAGAACGAAATTTTTAAATTACCTTTTAGGTTTTCGTATAAATTAAGTTATTGAAACCTCTCAAACCAATCTCGATGAAGAATTTCATTTCTAATTTAATATCGCGACTTCGACATCCTTAAACGGTTTCTTTTTCATAATACTTTCGTTCAGTCCTTTACGTAATGTGTACATGATTGCAATAAATAAATTAATTAAATTCGTTTTTATTCGTTTTATATTTTAAAACATGTTAAAAATAAATCGTGTACTTTTGATACTTTTGTTTCAAGTTCACTCATACCACAGCGAAGGTCGGTCCGGATGTTACTATATTTAAATTAAAACGTATACAGGCAGGTGTAGAAAGATGTATATTTATATATTATCGGCAGTTTTGTGATGTTTATAAATGTAAAGTGTCAGGGTTGTGAGTATCGGAATTTGATAAACTTCGCCTCATTTTTTAGATTTACGTCAGAATTAGGGAACTACGGAAGTACAGCTATAGTATGTTAGATATTTAAATAAATGTAAACAAATACAAAAATACAATACCACCTGGATCTGTTACTGAACGACCTGACACTAAATTTATTTCATCACGTCATGTTTTCATCTACCCTCTTCTGGTTAACGGTAAATTTTGCTACATTTGGTAAATTATTTAAACACAAACTGCCACGTGGTAACGGTAGCTAGAATTAATTTGTCACCATCATCAGTCACCACTCCAACTTCCGTGGGTGTCGTAAGAGTCAACTAAGGGGTTGAAGTGTCACTGACGATTCCTCTAGGTATAGAAGACTGATGATGCGCAACCCGCTTGCCCAGCGTGGGCAACCTCCTAATGCTTCTAATCTTATAGGTTATAGTTATATGAGATGCCTATGTCCAGCAGTGCACTGAAAAAGGCGAATGCGTTTCAGGATGCAACTTGAAACGTGATGTAACGTAACCATATCTCTGTAATTTGCAAGCCATGTGTCACGTGTTCCGACACTCCCAACGCAAAGTAAGAGCAAAGTTAAATCTCACTTAAACTTAGACAATTAAATTCCCAAAAGTCTACCGTTCATTCCAAGCTGTAGCCGTATCATGAGTTGCCAAGTAAAAGATACGTTAGGTTTTATATGATGCATAAACGGCGCATGTATAAATCATGTAACGTTTTATCGGCTACCTTTTTGACAACTGGTATTGTATGGTGAGGTTCTTAAAACATAAGCAGTCTCCCTTTATAGTTTTCAAACAAATTCAATTCGACCAAATTTAAAGAATTCTTAGAGACTACTGTACAGTCGACGTCAAAGATATAATTACGGTTTAGGTGCCAAAAATATATTTACACAACCTTAATGCCAATACAATAAAGTCTTGTAAATATGTTTTTGACACCTAAGCCGTTATTATATCTTTGACGTCGACTGTACATTTAAGTAATTATATTACTTAATGAATTCTCTCAATCGCGCGAAGTTATTTAAATACGATAGTTTTTCCATCTCAGTCCATATTTTTCTTAGTTTGTTCATTGGAGAAAAATAGACGTGATTACCCCCTCCCTCCCTTAGCGTGATCTTTCGTGATTTTTTCGTGGACCAAAAATAGGACTTCGCGTAATTTATGTACAAGCCCAAAGCTGTCCGTCGCGCTCGCACCAATATATTAAAAAAAATGAAAAATTAAAATTATTTATTTGGTAGCATAAACATTTCACAAAATTGTGCAAGTATCTCTTTTTAAGCATTACAAATGCCTGTATTAAGAGAATACCGCTCTTCCACTATTGGTATATGTGCGAGAGCTATCGCTCGCTATCGAATGCTTGACGTATGTAGTAAAACCTAACGTAACACTTTCTAACTCATGGTACGGCTACTGCATTTAAGTGGTAGTAGATCACGTGCTGAACCGTTTTACACGGATTAAAGAGAACCCCTTCGACCTGGCTGTCCTTTGGGACCTCGGAGAGATGTAACTATGTTTATATTCTCGTTAGAGCATTTGGAGGGGATATATAAACGGGTTTGAAGTAGGGCTCTCGGTCGTGTCCGGGTTTCGTGTACCCGTTTCCGTGTACCCGTTTCTTTGCTACCGGGAAACGGGTTTCTTACCCGTTGGGAACGTTTAGTTAGGAACCGTGTAATTAAGACACGGATACCCGAGTACCTGTGTCTGGTCCGCCCTCAATGTGTAGTGGCAGTGGCAATCTAAAATATAGGTACGATTTTATATTTGAACAAAGTATTGAACCGCATTTAACCTGCAACAAAGAAAATCTCTAGCTGCGTAATTCGTAAAAAACTGCGAATTTTTCGGTAGGTATTGTTTTGTTTCAGACTTTTTACTAATAAAAACATAGGTTTTTCGAATATTCAATTACAATGGATCCGCAAGACTCAAGCTTGGAAAAGTTTGTAAGTGGATCCGCGGACCCGCGCTTGGAAACGTTTCTTGGCGTTTCGTGTCGTTCGGGTTCTTAGTACCGCCGGTGCTAAGGATTCGTGTACACGTCTCTGCGGGTAACACGGATACCGGGAGCCCTAGTTTGAAGATTCAATGAGTGTACTTAGTGTAGAGTGCGGTTATAATGTGTCTTGAAGATTTCGATACGTTTAGCTTCTGCTTCTAAGGGCAGTTTAGAGTCCTGTTTTTTGAATTCCATAATAAAATAATTTGTTACTCAAAATTGTCACATTTTTTTTAATGCTTTTTTTTCTACTAAGTGAAGGATAGTAATAATGATTACCATACGCCACGGTCAATGTAACAATTATAAATCATGAATGCTTTACGTAACGAGTATCTCGTTTTTTAATTAGTGTGATCTAATTTTCAGATTTTTTTTATATAAAACGACATATTAAGATGTTTACCTAATTTGTAACGCTAAAAAAGAAAGTATCTGTAGTTGCTATAGGTACCAGCTTTGTTTTATCCTAACTAGCAGGCAGACAAATGTTCTGTTCTGCAGGCAATTACCAAGTAACGACGAGTTAGCACCGGAAGCAAATACTAGTTCCCTAAGCCGGGTTTAACCTCTGTTATTTAATCGCGACTCTTAAAATATTCGTGTTTGTACAGTGAAAGTGAATCCGCATATTCTTATGTAACCGGCCCGAGTCACGAGCATGCATCTTGCCACGAATCTACAACTTACACAGAATTTGTATTCACGATATAGTCTTCTTCTTGCTTCGCATAATACTCGTACAGTATTTATTTAGCCCTTAATCGAACACGAGTAACACCAAAATTGCATTTTTTTAGTGACACGCATGTTTCAAAATAAGATGGGAAACCATATTCCCATTGTCCGATTAACCTCCTGCCCATACATTCAAATTTTCCAATGAATTTTGAATTCATATGTTAAGAAATAGAATAGAACTTCTTTCATTTCAGGAGACCTTTTTATAGGCCTCTGGGCGGCTAGAGGTTAAGGGTTAAGCCCTGAAACGCAGTTGTCAAACATTTGTTTGTCGAGTTATTACTTTATTTATATTGAATTAGTCCAAATGGCTTGTGACGTGGTTAATAAGTCTTTCATTTTTTATAAATTTTCATTAGAATTTCACTACTTTTCTCTTTATAGGTAACCTTGTTAGGTCACATGTCCTATTGGCCAAAAAATCTTCCTACGACCTTATTAAAAATAGCTTTACTGTAAAAGTCCCATAATAGGTGTTATTTGCGTGTTTTACAATAGCGTGATGTGAGCCTGATAGTATACATGCAAAGCGCGTTAAACTTGTAAATTTAATTAACTTTTCACCTACAAGGCTTAACGCCGTAGTAATTTGTACGGTACATGCTTTATTCGGTTTGTTATGATGGCTGTTGAATTCCTATGGGGGTTTAAGAATTTCGTTGTGTGTTATTGTGTAACAGCCCGGTTGTTTTGGGTTATAAGCAGATTAGAGTTTTACATTTTGTATTAATGTAAACTAAAATACATTTATCACCACCCTAACTCTTCCCGCATGTGTCGTAAGAGACGACTGAAGGATTGAAATGTCACTGACCATTCTTTGGTAGAAGATTGATGATGGGCAGCGGCGTGATCATAGTGGACACGTTACTGCTATCTCTAATCCGCTCGCCCAGTGTGGCGATTATGGGTACCTCCTAATGCGTCTACACGCATAGTTAATAGGTTTTTTTATTTATTCATCATCACTATCAGCCATCTCATGCTGCTGGACGTAGGTTTCTACCTACGTCCAGCAGCATGAGATGGCTGATAGTGATGATGAATAAATAAAAACATCAGTATTACACGAAATCGCAATTTTCTCTCCTTTGACGTACACAATCAGTACCCAAAGCAGATCCGTAAATTTCATCAAAAAGAATCCTTTAAACCGTCCAATAAGCAATTGATCCAGTCGCCTTTGTTTCAAAGGCCACTGAACTGCTGCTTTTGTATCGGATATACGTTTTTGGCAATCAGTGTGTCCCGGCACAAATTACACGTTCACAAACGACATCTTTGAAGACATTTACAGTATTCGGAGGGTTTCAATTACGATGTTTTTTATGTTTGAGGTTATTGACATATGCAATGTTTTAAAAACAAATTACAATTTATGATTATGACGCTCTTTACATAAGTGAATAAACGGTATCGCTTCCTTTACACGTAATTATTAACTTCAATTACGATATTTTTTTGTTACATTTGAAGTTATTGTCATATTACATGTTTTCAGATGAATTTGACGTTGGCCATTATGTAAAATGGCCAACATGAATTCAAATTTGTCTGAAAAATGTAATATGACAATAACCTATGTTTCGGATTACTATACAGTAATCTGAAATTCTTTACGATATATTTTGAATTGAGTTTCTCTTGCCTGTCGCAACACTCGCAACTTTATTTTGTCCAAAATAGTTAACTAAACACATTTGTTTAAATAATTAAAGTAGCTATTCTCCAACTAGTTTTCATTGTGAAACTAAAACAATGTCAGAACGTGAGTCGAACACGGAATTATGTTATCGTCCCATTATGAGATTTATGAATTGAATTCTCGAATTGTTTTAGACGAATAATATCAGCCGTATAATATTCGAGAACCGCTAGAATAGCATTTTCTTTGTGAGTGTGTACAGGTTACTGAAATCAGGTCGATAATCGCTCTCATTGCTCGGATCACCCACCCTTATACATATGCATATGTTTTCTCTTCATTTGCAACTACGCCCGGTGCATAAAGTATGCACTATGCACGTGTGATACCGCATTGGGGTGTTGTCACGCGCTTTGTGACAAGCGGAGCGTTTTCCAATCCGCTCGTTTCCACAGACAAAGAGAACCACATAACTTTAAAGTGGCAGCAAAATTATCTGGTGACTGAGAATACTGTACACAACCGTGATCGATTACTTGTCTCTGTTACTCCAACGAAGTAGTTAGTCATTGGTCTTTTTCACTCTTGCCTGCTCTGCTTACAAGTGTCACGCATAATATAGGTTGATTTTTTATTCACCGGCCAAACTTTTGAGGGTTAATTCTCTAATCGGGTTGTCGGACCTAGAGATGTGCAAATTGCGGAAAATTTCCAAAAAAATCTTTAATTTCTTGAGAAATTCACGAAACTGACACGAAATATAAAGGGAATTTAAATTTGTGAAATGGAAAGTTTCCGTCCATACAAAATATGGAAAGATTCCGAAGTTTTCCTACCTGAAAATGTCAGAAATCTGGAAAATTTCCGTCGGCACATCTGTAGTCGGACCCATAGTAAAAGTTCATAAATATGACCTCAGAATTAAACCTCTACAATTTGGGCTGTGAATATAAAATCTTCCTAAAGCGGATGTGATAAGATACAGTGACAACAATTAGCAATCGATACAACGAAAATATGATTCGGAAAGTAGAGCGTTGACCTTTTTATGGATTTTGGGAAATACGAGTAACACTGAAGGAGCGATGATCTCGCACTGTCAATCAAAAAAGAAATCAGGTCTCTATGTAGTGTACTGTGGCTGTGGCAAAAAGACGGAAATATTACGAATATTCAACAGAAAGCAGCATGTTATTAGAAGCAACGCGGAAAATGAAAACTCAATTACCTTTTAGCCTTTTTTAATGCGCTATGTAACAGAGTTAAGCTGAATTTTACGACGAAAACCCGTAAAGAAACAAGCCAATACCAAAGGAAATTTGAAAAGTCGAGGCCATTCTTTACGTTCATAAATTAATATATTGTAATTTTGCTTCGTTGTTATCCAATGCTAAATATACAATGACAGGATATTATATAATGTTCATTAATTTTGTTGGTGCAATAGTCCCTGACTAGTTAAAATGATTTAATGTTTATGATAACCGTTTGATAGCCCTGAGACCACATTCGGACTACAAACTAGATTCATAATCTAGATTGAACAGCAATGACACTGAATGCCATAGTTACGATACAACTTGTACTGTTGTCATCAAAATAATCACCATATTAAAAATTTAAAAATCGACTTCAACCGATTTCTCCAATATCCCCGATTTCTTTCAATCATTGGTTTCCTCTACTTTCTGAATGCAAATTCTTGTAAATGAATGAAAATTACCAAAAGCGCCGAACATGTACCTATAACATTTGAAGAGATCCCTCGATTTCGCCAAGATCCCATCATCAGACCCCAACTTGGTGCCAATGGGACCATCTCTGGGTAATACACGTGCGATTACAAAAATAAATGTTAAAATCCGTTCATGATTCTTGGACATATCAGGTAACATGCATACATAAAAAAAAACAGTCTAATTGAGAACCTCTCCCTGTTTTGAAGTCGGTTATAAAGGTATCCATCTTACTTCTGCATAAATAACAAAGCGCGTATCCCACTTCTGAAATTAAATGTTTAGGGTATATCGAACTTCAGAAGTGGGATACCCGCCTTAAAATCCTAGTACACTATACGGTCAGTTACCCTTTTATCCCACATCTACAGATTAAACTGAGTACGAGGGGCCGCACATAGTGTGCCACTAAGAGGGATAGACAGTCACAGATTACTAAGAAGATACTACGTATAGTGACGTATTCAACGCATTTGTCTGGCACTTAGACTTAGCATCTAAGTGCCACACACACAAAAAATAGTGGCACAGTGATAAGGACGGACGATTATCGTTCCTTTTCACTTCCACTAGTAAAAAGTTTCATAAGACCATCCCTTTCGTTCTTGCTATTATTATTACGTTGTCAAATCCATATCCATATTCTATATCCTTGACTGAGTATTATAAATTCAATACGTTCTCACCTTAACCGTAACCATAGCAACGCATACAGCAATGCAGTAATCTACCTTAGCATTTACCCGTGTTACTCGCGGTCGGCGACCTCCTTTCCCGATACAGTCATCAGGGCTACCGCGAACGGTCGCCATTCCTCCTTGTCACACTTACGCATGCATTTGCAAGTGCAACAGAGAAGCAACACGTCGACGGTTGTTCGTGGTAGACCAGCTGAAACAACACGTCAGGCGAATTCGTTTCTTACACGCATGTGTAATTAGTGTCTTACTCTTGTTACGTTAACATTTGAATAAACAACTTGTGACTTGTAAATTAGGTGTACAATTTAGTTACGGACGCTTGAGACGGCTGTCAACTCAACAATGAGTTGTTAATCTGCCTACGCGATATGAACCCACAACACAAGCCTTAATTTAGTTTTTCTACTGTTATGTTTGAATTAAGATTACGTATACAAAATTATAATCATATACATTTATATAGAGTTCGCTTCTCAACTATAATAGACTCATTACATAACTATAATAAATTTGTCCAATGGCGTGCCAGCAAAAAAGCGGCGTAGGTATCTATTTCATTATTTAGATTTGTTTATTTATTTTCATTGACTCGTAGAAAAAGTATTGTACTTGTACATAATAGTGTCATAATCAAGCTTTTCGATTTCGTACCTTACTTAGGTCACTCAGCAAGCTTCGTGGTCTAAACAAGGTACTCGACTGAAAGCTCTCTCTACACGATTGTGTAAAATACTATTACTCAAACATGCAACGAAATATTGTCTTTACGTTCCTTAAAATAGACTCGAAAGTATCGCTTTTAGGGCGTAGTAACTCACTGGGATGGAAATGGAATTTAGGCCTGAAATTCCATTGGCCTGCAAAGTAACTTTTTTTTTTAAATTTGACTACACTGTCATTATTTTTTACCATCCGTATATACCAACTTGGCCGGAAATCCTAATTTTCCCGGCCTCTGATGTAATGTACTATTACTAGTTCGATTTGTCTAAGACTCAGCGCGGCTCCTCATTGCGATTTGTTTGCTTCGGGGTTGGCAAGTTTGATTAACGAGTGCAAGAGAATGCTAGAGAAGAACGAATGTGTTAATAAGTAGTATTACATCGTATTATATATAATATATAAGTAATGTTCGTGACGCTATGGTATTAAGTAGCTGTAAGTTGCGAATGTATTTTTTATTAAATAAATAAATAAATAACACAGTCTCATAATCTGTGGGGTCACTTATAACAGTTTCGTTTGAGTGCCGAAATATAAAGTTTCAGAAAGATTGTTAGCGATTTGTCGTTGTCAAACATTATCGTCTTACATTCTAACGAGTTCACTGATCTACTAAAATAAACGAACCATGCCGAAGTACACCTAAAGAATAACACACTTAGTCAAAATTATCTAAAAAAGTCAATGTTCTTGTTTAAGAGAATTATTGCCGTATTTTTCGAATACTCGCTCAGACATGTATAATTGATGACCTGAATTTCGTTCTTTTACCAGAGTTTTTCTTGTACGACCTCATTCAAAGTTTCTCCGAAATATAAAATTATTTCACTCTCTCACGTCTCTCTGGTACTCACGTCTAGTACATTTTTAGTGTTGTTACTACCCTACTGCGTACCTGATTTTAGAGGATGATTATTTTATTCACCTTCAATATTTTAGAGTTTTTGAGAGATTGTGATTCGTTGTTGAAGAGATTGTGGTAGGCTACATTATGGTCTTCAAATTCTTTATTTCAGCCCGTTCATGTCTACCACCGAACTACAGTAGCCGTACTATGAGATGGTAACGGTTGCGTCATCTTAAGCCGTTCTCATACCTCAGATTTTAATTTTTATTCCCCGGTTAAGCTTAAGGGGCTTCATTATGAGGTCATATTGAAGAACTTTTACTATTAGACCGACATACGATTCGAGAAAAAAAAAATGTTCCATACATTTCCACCTATTAATGTCTCAGGATTTGTATGGAACATCTCAGGATTTTTTTCTCGGATGTCGGTCCCATAAAAGTTCTTCAATATGACCTCAGAATTAGAAGACCATAATGTTACATACCACAATGTCTTAAATTCCAAATTGTTTTGATTACCTACCGAAGATTTTTACCTTCCATTTAGACGAGTTTTTCAAAATTGATGACGATCATCACAGCCTCACAGGAGTTTACGTCACTGGATTTTTTTCATACACACTTCAATTGGGTTCGATAAATGTATGCGTTTCAAATCGAAGGTCTCCTAGATATTAAATATATCGTAATGAAACTGAAGTGTTCTTGTAACAGAATCTCAAGGTGGTGTAAGTCATCGTCCGATATGTTGGACCAAAATAAAACACCTATCGATCTCTTTCCGTTTTCGATAAACCAATGTTACTTCTCGCTATACGTACGTCTTACGAAATCGTGATACAAGATGCGGTAAATTTCGGATGAAAACCGACTAGCAAATAATGTACAATTTTACTCTTGTA
The DNA here is from genome assembly GCA_025490895.1 of Thaumatotibia leucotreta. NCBI lineage: Eukaryota > Metazoa > Arthropoda > Insecta > Lepidoptera > Tortricidae > Thaumatotibia > Thaumatotibia leucotreta. The sequence continues at coordinate 36,763 of JALPQI010001069.1, forward strand.
GACTATCCAAATTTCTAAGGTACAGTAGCTTTAAAATTTTCCGGAAAAAACCCCGATCATTTCGAAACGGCTTGTTTTTTTTTTGATCCTTTCGGAAAAACCAATGAGTTTCCACTTTATTTTCTAGTCTTAACTAATTTTAATGAACAGTTATTGTCATTTACGAAAGACGAACGCGATGTCATCGAATAAAAAAGTCAATTGAAATAGCTGGAAGGTGCAGAGCAAAGTGCAAGCCTTCGAAAATTAGAGATGCGTACAACTCTATCTTAAGCGGAACGAGTTGAAGACCAGGCCACCTGCGGTCATTAATTAAAATTTTATCGGAGGGGTGCTGACTTGCAGCGACTGTGGCCGCACATTTGCTGCAAAGATTGGCTACATCAGTCACCTGAGAGCACATGAACGATGTGTTCCACAACCAGTCTAACCATTCGCCGTGGCCGAAATCGGCTAGGAATACCTAGAATAGATGATGATGTTCTTATTGATATTGGGAAAGAATCTCCAATGGCCCAAGCTCAAAGGAATAAATGTTTCAAAACCATATCAGTAAAATGATCCCACATTGCAGGGTTTTTGACATATGGTGCCGCAAGGCCAATGATATAAACACTGCGATTTCAAGAGATATATCGGTGATGAAAGTTAGAATTGAGGTAATAATTTGCTCAGTAGTCTGAATACGTAGGATCGATACCAGCCACACTCCAGCCAGCTTGAAAATTTGTCAATAGCCTCTCATAATCTCAAAGTTGAAGGTCTAGGGTATTGTAAAATCTGCAAATTGCCCGGGCGATGTCCCTTCCCAATTAAGTGTCTTCATCTCTGGCTTACAACTTTTATATCCTTTGTAATTTATGTGACGGCCGTGGCCAGCAAAATTTAATAAGCTAATACCGCGCTGCGGGAATAATATTAAAACGGGACGTCTGTAATTAGGAATACATAAATTATACGATATTATATTATTGGACGTTGTTACTCAAATCTGATAAGTATTTTTGTTTATATACGCTCCTTTACACAATTGGACATATACACACAACACAGAAACATGATTAAAGGGTCTAGCAGGATAAGCTAACAAGAGTTGCCCCCTCAAGGGATTTGGTTGTAATTTGAGGTGCAGTAGTGGGAAGCCCTAAGAACACTGGATGCGTAATATCAGCCTCCGATTTTCTTTTGTTTCAGACTTATTCACGAAAATGTCATAAATCATAGTAATCTTCAAACTGTGATATTAACTAAACCAAGTAAGCGAGAGTGACCAAATAAATTCAGAATTAAAGAGCGTGAAATGGGGTTCATAATGCATATTTTTAAAGACATTCATATCTTCAAACTTGGATGAAAAAAAAAAATGATTTTTTTTTTTCGGTTATATTTTTTGCCACTTCTCGCAGAGGCACAACTACCAAAAAAATTACTTAATAAGCCAAAACTGACAACTATGTATACATTTAAAAAGATTTCGAAAAATCATGGTACGTCATGTCAAAAAAAAAATTACGAACGTATGTTTTCGCACCATCTGTACAAGAACACGACAATCATTGATAAATCATTTTTATTACCATTCCATTTCAACAAATAATTCAGTAGAGCAATCAGAACAATACAATTCTTCTATATTTACAGAATCATACTCTTCATGGTCCCAAGTATGACTGTATTCAATTCCACAATATTCACATTTCGTTTTAAGGGCAATATTTTCATCCGAAAGGGAAGTGATTTATCAATGATTGTCGTGTTCTTGTACAGATGGTGCGAAAACATACGTTCGTAATTTTTTTTGACATGACGTACCATGATTTTTCGAAATCTTTTTAAATGTATACGTAGTTGTCAGTTGTGGCTTTTTAAGTAATTTTTTTGGTAGTTGTGCCTCTGCGAGAAGTGGCAAAAATTATAACCAGAAAAAAAAAAACCATTTTTTTTTTCATCCAAGTTTGAAGATATGAATGTCTTTAAAAATATGCATTATGAACCCCATTTCACGCTCTTTAATTCTGAATTTATTTGGTCAATCTCGCTTACTTGGTTTAGTTAATATCACAGTTTGAAGATTACCATGATTTATGACATTTTCGTGAATAAGTCTGAAACAAAAGAAGATCGGAGGCTGATATTACGCATCCAGTGTTCTTAGGGCTTCCCACTACTGCACCTCAAATTACAACCAAATCCCTTGAGGGGGCAACTCTTGTTAGCTTATCCTGCTAGACCCTTAGTTTAGTTATGCATTCATTAATACATTATTATTTTTTGTTTCAGGTAAGTGTCATCATAATGTTACCCAATTATCGAACGAGTGGTAGTAAGTTTAGCTTTTAAGTTAAATGTGTTTTCCTTATGAATTTAATAAATATTATAAATTTGGGTACGCTTCAGGGTAGGCAGTCCATACATAATGACCAAAAAATTTTTGCTGGTTTCGGTACGTCATTTTGCATTCCTTTACTCAAATAGAACCCGATTGTAGTGCCTACCTTCTATGCACGCCACTGACTGAGCTTGAATAGTAGCACTTTGGTTTTAGTCATACTACAAAGAGTCCTAAATTCCGACACATCACAAGAAAGCTCAAGCCATTATAGGATGTAAGCCTTCCGACATTAGAGACTTAATGGCTTGAACTTTTTTCTGGACTTGGGAGTCTGGCTCTGAGGTACAGAATTGTTAATATCTTGAAGCCCATTTACTTTCATTTATATTCTATACTCGGACACCAACAGACCCACAAACGGTACGTGCCGCGTGCCGATTGTTGGACGAGAGACCATTTATAAATATTAGATACCATGTCACCAAAGAAAAAATAACGAGTTTACCTACGCTGAAGGACCATAACAATCTATCAAGGCTTCCGTGCTCACCGACTTGCCAAATATTTAGAGGTTCTTGGAGAGAAGGAGAGCCAATTAAGAGCTTACTTAGAGAAGTATAAAACCTCGCTGGCAATACGTTTCACTTTAATAAATGTCATAGAATTAAGCTCCAGTAAGATCCATAATCCTGGAGTTGGGTACGTATGACATATTTAATTATATATGTACAGGCAAATTTAAATATATATCACCGTATTCATAACATAAACGTCCCCTAACTTAGCAAGTCGATAAGTATCGCTTGTCGCTTTCGGTTTTGTCGACCGTTGGAAAATTTTAGCCCTCCATACTAACTAACACACTTTTGATAACAATGATTTTATATGTTGATAGGGTAGCTTTACACATATTAATAGTCCTTGTTTTACCTCGTCTTTGCCTACAAACCTTCCGAAAGTTATGCAGTGCAATACTTTTAGCCTGTCATACATTTTATGTGGGTGTAAAAGCTTTAGGTTGACATAGGCGCGGTCGCGGTTCAAGGGCAACTGTCATGGGCGATTTATGTCAACATTTCAGGGATTATCGCCCTTAAGCGTATAATCGAAAGAGTTAAAATAGCATAATCTCGTCAAGTCAATCTCTTGGTTCGGGTATTTGTAGAAATGTTTTATTATTGTTTATGGTAGTTTTATGTTTTCGAGTTGTTTTTTTACAATTTTATTGCTGTAGTTTTCTCAGATACGGAGTTTAACAAAAATAACGGCGATACTTTAAAGTGTACATTCAATGTCTTATTCTGATTAGGAAAAGATGGGAGAGTCATCAATGTCATAATGCGCGAAAAAGAGAGTAGAGTAACGAAGAGAGAACGAGTATTTTGTATAAAGACCGGACATAACAAATACTAGTTTTTTGTTACTTTTTATAATCAGATAACTACTATATTGAGTATAGGTTCCTTTAGACTTGTATTTTTTTACGCGCTGTAATTTATCATAATCGTGTTCAGGAATCAGGGATTTATGAGTACGACATGTAGGTACATGATAACTATGAGGTCTAAGGTATCATTGAAGTTGCCTTTTCAACTATTGCCCAACCGGTTTGGCCAGTTTCTCAAAGGTGCAAATTTCTAGACACCTATTGAATGCAACTATGCAAGCTATGGATATTGCGGACTCAAGAGTAAGTCTACAGTATCTGGCGGACGAGATCGACACCTGTCACTGTTTAATTAATACACATCATCAGCCTATATCCGTCCACTGCTGGACAACGGCCTCTCCTATTGGCTATGCGTATGGGCGTATTAGGAGGAAAATACCCATAATCGCCACGCTAGGCAAGCGGGTTGGCGTGGCGGTGTCTACTCTTATGACGCTGCCCTCAATTCAATATTCAATCCCTTAGTTGATTCTTACGACACCCATGGGAAGATTTGGGGTGGTGACAAATGTATTCTTACTGCTGTCACCACACGGCACCAAAATACTTAATTAATACAGTTAAGAGTGAAGCAAACTGAAGTGTTAGTGGGTGGGAAATGTCTTGATGTCCGATGGAGCAGACGAGTCTTGGAGTAACGACCGGGAACGACTAGCCCAGTGCTAAGAGTCGCGATTAATTACAATAATATTTTTTTTTGTTTATTATTATGAATTATGATCCTTTATTAATTTATCTTTTTTTTTTATAAAAACGTCTATAATTTTTTTTTATGTAATAAATTCTTTAATGTATGTTATTTTAATAAGATGTAGATTATACTGTTTTGAAAAAATAAAATCACCTGAGTTTCTTACTTGTTCTTCTCAGGAACGGTGTAGGGTTAGAACCAGTAGTAGATTTTTTTTTCTCTCTTGATAATGTCAGACGATTCGAAAATGCTTATTAATAAGCTTACTTGAATAACGAATAGTTTGAGTTGATTACGGGTATTGCCTCCTAATGCGTCCATACGCATAGGTAATTGAAGAGGCTTCCTGCAGTGGACTGATGATCTGAGCTATAGCTCTCATCATCATTACATCAGCCGAAAGACGTCCACTGCTGAACATAGACCTCCCCCAAAGATTGCTATGAGCGGTCCTGCGCCATCCGCATCCAGCGGTCTCCTGCGACCTTCACCAGGTTATCAGTCCATCTTGTGGCCGCCACTCGAGAACCTTTCCGCCCCAGAGGCCATCGCACGTAGTTCCATCACTCATGCTTAATTGCTCTAGTGCTAAGATGTTCGGAACGCCAGTGTATCTCGCCAATCAGCAATTAACGGATGCCATCTGCTTCTCGCAAACATTATTTCCCTCTCAGTAAATGCCACCATAACGACGCTGAATTAGGTCAATTGCACATATACTGTATCATCTTTATTACGTCGTATCTGTTACCCTTTATTGTATAACTGGACTGATGTAAACCGCACCTGCTCGTAAATGGACCCACAGTTACGGCTACGACACGGATTACTTACTTACTATACTTTGCGCCTTCATAATGTATATTCCGTAAAATTATTATAACTTGTTTTTTTTATGTTCGCTTGCAGGCTTGTAGACAGTACGAGTCTACGATACTAATATCAGACTTATCTATGGCTTAGATACCATACCTACCTTATTTGACGTGGAATACCGCGTATTTTGTACCTGCACATTGTTGTGTTCCTAAATAAAGTCTTTACAGATGGACGGACCGATAAAGTGATCCTATCCGTTTTTTTCCTTTTGAAGTGCGGATTTGTTTTTTTTTTTTACTTTATTATGTGTGTATCGAAACATTCCATTCCAAAATTGCATTATTTCCTTAATTAGTCAAGAAAATTATCTATATTTTTCCTGTCTTTTAGTATTTTGTTGAATTGGAATCTTTGGGCAATAATCTGTGGTTGCGGCCATGATCGGTTGGCCTATTGTTACCTTTTGCTGACGCATTCCAGGTAAAAGGTTAGGTTTATAATGTAACAGAAATCTCAGGGCTATTATTTAGGGCTATTCGTATAAGAGTTCATGATTGTCTCAGTAAATTGTTGTCAAATCAATACATCTCTATCTCTAGGTACTATACTACTATTATAAATGCGAAAGGAATCTTCCGGGGCACTAAGTTCAAGTGTCTAATGTCCAAGGAGTCGAATTGTCCAAAGGTCAAAATGTTCATAGAGTCTATTTGGCCACAGAGTCAATATGTCCAAGAGTCAAAACGTCTCAGTAGTATATACGCCTAAGGTGTCAAAATGACCTAGTATCAAAACCCCAAGTCTGAGGAGTCGGGAAGTCCAAGGGACAAAATTCCCAAGGAGTCAACATATCTGTTACGCTTTCACGATAAACCTATATCAAACAATATATTAGGCACAGAGATTAAATAAGTCGCAGAAGAAGATATAAAACAGTTTCAGCCTCAAAAATTGTGTAGGGAACTACGTCATTAAATAGCATAAACCTAATTTTATGTAGACTAAGTCGCAGGCAAAAGTTAGTATGTTTATAAACGAAGTTACAGCCACAAGAAGTCATAATACTAACGTTCAAATATGAACACAGACTATCGGCGCAATAAAACCTGAATGGCTCTGCCGAAATATCGCGAATAAAAAATAAAATATAACCACGATCCCGACATAAAGAAACCCTTACAAATTGCGGCCGGCGGAAAACGGGCAGCATTCAAATGGCATCTAAAGTTGTCGTCAAAGCCCAGTAAATTAACCAGTTCAGCTTGTCACGTGACCAGTACCATATATTAAGGTCGGTTCGAATCTGTCATTTTAATACATCATAGAATAGCATCATCGCTAGGCCCACTGTTACCAATATAGCCTTCTGATTTCAACAACAAATCCTCGAAATTTACGAACTTCGGTGTTCGCGGTAGCAGGCCTGCTCAGTTCTTTATGAGCACCCTAGCCGCTCAGATATATTTGATAGTGATTGTGCCACTTAATGGATGACCCCATCATTTCCCAGTCAAGAATGCCAGCCATGGAAAGTCGGCATGAATCTCTAAAACGGTTCAAGGCCCGCGAAGGTTACCGTCTGCTATTTCGAGCTAGCACGTGCGCTGTCCGATCGCGATCGCAACGACGATGTTTAGATTTGATTCTAATCCATTAAAGCAGGGTTTAAAGATGATATTAATGTATGCAGATGCACTTATCGGTTTGACATGGACAATTCGACATGACTGTCTGAAACAGAAAAGTACCATTGGGTTCGTCTCCTACCTCCTACTAAAGCGCAGTTTCGCCAAACATGATGCCGTCAAGCAGCAGTGTTATTCACTAAGGAAACCGCCTTGCTGTCAGCGCTGTGTCAGTGCTGCGGCAGCGTCGAGCCTAAAAATGGTATTCACTAAACGACACTAGTGCTCGGCGACGAATGCGGCGTGAGCTGGAACTACATTGCGTCGAAAGTTTGACGTTTAATGTATGAACTTCGTATTCTCTAACGAAAAACAGCGACGAACTCGCCCACAAGCTCGCTCACAGCCTCGATTCCTAATGTCAAATCAAACAGCTAGGATTTTAGACAAGGCTGTCTCGACATCGAGCTCGTTGACGAACGCAGCGTCGAATGTGTCAATAAGAGAATAGCATAGCAGTACATAATTTTCGCTATCGAGTATGTTTTTGTACAGAAACAAGACAGTGATAGGCATCCTTTATTACCATTTGAAATAAACTTTCTTGTACAAAAAAACATTAATGTATGACATGAACAGGAAAATTTTGATTTATTTCTCAAACTTTCAACAGAATATAAATCAACTTCAGACCACACGCGTGTGCCGAATGGGTAGTTTAAAGGAAGTAGTCGTAACCACCGGAAAACACTAACTGCGAATTTAAAAACATTCAGGAAAGCTATCAATCAATGTCTGATCTTGATTTATTTTTGAACCTAGTCTTTGTTTTACTACAGCCTAGTTTTATATCCAGGTCTTTAGTAACCTTGTTGACTAAGCATTTTAATGATTAGATTTTCCTCTCATCTTTGTTAAGGATTTTCTTAAGCAAGATGAGCCTCATTAATCTTTTCAACCGAATTATGTACGTTCCTTTCAACAATCTTGTGCTATCTTTTGACAGCCGTCTCTTTCACTACATAATGACTTGGGAACATGAAAGGCATTTGGCTAAAAAGTGCTTTTTATCCATCTTGTGATATAAAAAACACCAAAGAATTTCTTTCAGACTAGTTTACGCTGCTAGTGCTGCTACTGATTTATTTAACTGAACAGAGGAAAATAACATGCAAATAAATATTTAGTTTTATAACTGAGAAACCACACAAAAGACCAATGAGAAGGATCAGGGCTTATAGAAATTTGCAAGAACTAGACTACTACCGCGAACTTCAAAACTCCTGAATATCGAGGATTTTTCTCTGTTACTCCAAGGAAGACGTCATTAGAGTGACTGAGACATAACCTCGAAAATAACGGATTTCGATGTTCGCGGTAAGGCCGCTGATGCTTAATGTTTTGGAAAATCTAAAACACAAACGCGCTAGGCGTTTTTCATCCGAATTTACACTGCGGTATTTGGGTATTTGATCGATCGAATGTATTCATTGTACATGAATAAGTAGCAACCTATTGTACACGTGAAAGTATGAATGACTGAATTAGATTTTATGAATTAAACTGCGCCTTTTCATTCACGTGAGTAAGTCGCAAATTTATAGCGACTACTATTTGCAGGTCATAAGTCGCCAACCTGGGCTAAATTAATAATGCAGAGAGCCCCTTGCTATGGGCAAACGAGTCTGGCCCTCTGCCAAACATGTTACTTAATAATAGTTTACTATGCAGGTGTCGTGCGCGTTTTCACTGTCGCACGTCATTCGGTTCATCGTGCCACTTCAATGTCTATGGCTTCCATATGAGTGTTAGCGATCGAAGACCCCAAGGGGTATCGGGTATCACCTGACATGATATGGAATATATGGATAGTCCGTCTAAAGCACGATTCCATGGGTGGAGTCAGCTACTGACTTATGATGGTCTCGATTGGCTGTTTATCGTGCTACGCGTCACGTTGGCGCTCACATACTTGTCAGAATGACGATAAATGATAAACGGGACCATCATATCAGTCAGGTTAGCAATAATGCATATCGAAATGATATTGTTGCAAAATATTCTGGGGAAAGATATCAAAACATCCTTACTCATTGAAATCAATTTAGTCTAATAATAACTAGGTTTCAGGTATTCGGTTAGCAACTAAACTGAATGTTATTACCAAGGTGTGGAGTTTACTCAACTCGCCATTTAGCGTTAAAAGTAAATATTCTTAAGTGAAAGGACAGCTGTTTCGATAAATTATCACATCACGATTTGTGAATCATAAACCTTATCGAAATACAAAGATAACAGCACTATCAGAGTATTTACTAACGCGTTTCGATCCTATTTGTCCGTATGAAATATTAAAATTCGCAAATATCGCAAATTGTTTCAAGATGTTGATCTATACGAATATATTTATGTTTGTGGGAAGAAACTATTTAAACAGAGGGGCTGCCACGATCTACTAATGCGAGTCAGTTTAGGACCTAAACTGAATAGCAATGTGTCATTTCCATAGAATAACTGTCTAACACTGACAAGCCGAACCTGGCTTCTAAATATCGTGTAATAACCTCGATTAACTAGTCTACTCCGGCCAAAAAAATAATTCATAATTTATGAGTGTACTCTTTTAGGTCCTATTTCTATTATACATAGACTGATATTAGCTTTTAGTTCTCCGAAAAGCTTATTAATTTTCAAACAGATTTGGTAGCTTATTAAAGTTCATTAGAAAGAGCTATAAATATCTGTCTGGCACTGTGATATCTCGTTTCGCTCAGGGATTTTACATTACCGCGACATCTATTTATAGCTTTGTTTACATCGGGAGAAAACGGTAAAGTATTTAAAGTCAATCCTGCAAGGGTTTCTAAATCATCCCACGCAAATTCCCAAAGGTTCTCACTACATTACGTATGACCAGACCCGTAACTTTTGGCCTGAATTCGCGTTTAGTACATGTTTTATGCGTCTCTGTTTGTAAGTGCTTCAGTTTACCTATTCCCTTGTTTGGCTTTTCAGTTACGTAAATGTTAAGACTAGTGTCCAAATGTGGCTTTATAATTCCCTTATTAATGCATTTCATCTACTTGTACAGTCAAGTTAAACAATATAATAGGTTTTGTATATTTGATACTTTACGGCCATCTTTGACATTGACTTCAAATACGTTATGGTTTTCGTGTGATTTTGCGATGTGACTGTAATAAACGCTGCAAAAATAAAATATAAAAATGGCGAAATGTTAAATACTACTTTATTTTTAAATGTAAGTTAATTATTAAAGTTTGATATGTTCTTACTGCACTAGATAGTATCAGATAACCTAATTTACAACAAAACCTACAACGGATACGCACCAAATTACAAACGATCGGTATTTGAATAGTTGCGAAGTTAACGCGGCCTGGCGTAATTTGCTGAAAGCCACAATGGCGACCGACACAGTTCATCGGATAAACATAATAGCTGTGCAACAACAGTCGCTGAATCATTATATCTATACAGGTCAACCCATCAACTGAGGCCATAGTTACTCAAGTACATTGCATTTGATTGAAGATAAATAAATAAATAAATAAATATCTTGGGACATCTTACACAAATCGACCTAGTCCCACGGTAAGCTCAATTAAGGCTTGTGATGTGGGTACCAGGCAACGATATATATAATAGATAGATACATATAGATACTTAAATACATAGACAGCCATGACCAAGGAACAAACATTTGTGATAAATAAATACACAAAGAATGCCCTCGCCGGGATTCGAACCCGGAACCTCCAGCTTCGTAGGCAGGGTCACTACCAACTAGGCTACGGAGGCTGACTATAGATAAGAAGATACATATTCCTCCACTGCGAAATAAGCTCAGTCATCTTACCAGATCTACCTGTATTAACACTCGATTTACCAATCGCAAAACCTTGTATTAATACGCCCAAGAAACCAATTTGATGGAAAAACTCCAGATCATTTTCAGTAAAGATTGAATTTGATGGAGCCCGTAAATTTCATCTGGCGTAATTTGGCGGAGGGGATAAAATTACTACACGCGTTTTCATCGCAGCTCTCTTGATATTCGGCTAATCCTTCGTTCATCCTAAGGTCACATTTAAGCCGAAGGTCACACGGGACTTAGCAGACGAGAATTTATGTTTCATCGTATATTTAAATATGTTTACAGTTTCTAAGAGCTGTTCATTGGGACCCAAAACAGACATTTCGACCTTGCATGCGAAGGATTTAAAAAACACCTCTCCTAAAAGAGTCCCCGGAAAGGGAGTACTGCCGTAAATCTAAAGTCCCTAATATTAGGTAGTTAGGTACGCAATAAGGGCTGTAGGTATGCCGTACGCCTGCGTAACACCTTTTACGAGTAAGCCCGATAAACATTTTCTCCCAGAGAGGCGCTAAATGTTATGTATACTTGTATAGGTACTTAACGACCATTGTCCAAGCTTGCACAATGAAGGGAATATAACCAAATTATGTACGAGTATCACGGAAGGCGATTCATTGTCGCGATTCCTCCAATGGTAGCCAAGTGTTACCATTTCCTGTCGGATGGCCGCAGTGCGAAAACGCAGTAAAACAGTCTCTGGATTCTGGAACGTATTCATTGCGGGATCTCAATGTTTCCGCCTTCATTTCCTCGGGGATATCAAGTAAGGAAATGCAAATTACTACAGTAGGTGTTACTTTCTCGAGCATGTGCATTCTTTTTTATTCCGTGCAAAAAATCGCATTTTTTGCAAATTTTAACTGTTCAAATTCCTAAGACGTGAAGAGAAAGAATTATTAAAATTTGTTATTGGATAGTTTCGTGGAAGGATAGGCTGAATGAAAACCTAGCTTATACCCTTATCAAACGAATTCCGTATATATTCTCGAAGCTAAAATGAGAAGGTTCAAATTACCATACTATTAGATACTCGTATGGACGAGTTGACATGGGTCAACTACTAGGGCTCATAGGAAACAGATAACCGTCATAATCCCGTGCACTACACCGATACTTTTCATTCAATTTGACAACCAACTATTGAATCACATGAAGCATACATATGGCACATGCATACATACATATAACATGCCATTTGAAAGTCGAGCCCATCGACATTCTTTCTTATCGTACAATGGCGTCATGTCATCCTGCTTTTCACTGCCATCCTATCGCGTCGTTGAAAAGTTTAAGGCGTTATCAGATCAGGCCGTCTAAATGTTCGAAGAATTTGTAAGGATCTTTTCACAGTTATATTGACGTTTCGACCCGGCGATTTCTCAGGCGCGATAACCCAGCGTTTGAAGACAATTTACAATTCAAGTCACTTTTTGCTTATTTTTAAAACAAACTGATGTTTAGATTAGATATCAGCGCGCAATGACCACCGCCCCTCTTAAGTAATGAAGTCCCAAGTAGTCCTAACAACACCCATAAACGTAAACATTGTCTCTGCGGCTCGTGTGTAACTAAGTACTGCTCCCGACTTTAAACAAGGCATTTAACCTCCCAAGGTTGCAAAGGTCACCTCACCAATATAGCTACCAGTCGCTCCGATAAAAGCATATCTTAGAAAAGCTTGTTATCAATCTGCCAGGTAGCGGGAATACTTCGCAGCGAAGAGTGCTTCTTTGTGTCCCGATAACTTTTCTTTTACCTTTTCACGGTTCGTGGATACGAAAATAGTGGATTGTTAGTGAGAATTCGGAGCGTTTCTGAATTTCTCGCCCGCAGGGACCGTTTCTTTCAATCCGCTCCATTTAAGTGTTTACTTAGGTCTCGCTGCAAAGGAGGCTACAACTTTGATTATGCTGCCAGAGCTGTACAATACCAGCACGGGCAATTGTACATTATTTATTTTGAGATAAAAAAATCTGTGGAGGGATTTTTATGCGATCTTTTAACCATTTACCTCACATAATTTAAAAAAACCGGAATGAAAAAATTTCGCTTATGTTTTGTTTTACTTTACTTTATCTGCACTAAATAGAATGACTGGTTCAATAGAATGACTGTGTCATAAACAGTATTTCTTATTTAAAGAACTGAAGCAAGCCGAAGTAGTTTTACTTTCTTAATTTGAGCAAAAAGTTACCGGTCCTTCATCAGAATATTTTTGCATTACAGCCTTTATCCAAATGATTCTTATTGAGCCAATCACTCAATTTAAAAGTCTGCGACGTTTAATTACTTCCCCACTCTTTGATGACTTGCTCGTGTACGAGCTCTTTAATCTTGGTCGTAAGCATTGTTGGACGAATTTAGACAATTGATGCTATTTATAGATCTCTTTGATCAGCTGCTTACGTTGTTGCGAATTTAAATCCATTGCGAGGGTTTATCTGAACGCAGTTTTCATGGACAAGGACGCTCCGGTCAAATGCTGGCGTTGTTATTGTTAACTTGTTAGGAATTAGGAAATCCTTGATCCTAAACTGTTGGATACTTCTGTTCTGCTGAACTGATTATTTCTTAACTCTTCGTCTGTGGTTGCTATGGCACTGGTCTCGGCGGTGAGAGCTGATTTTACACGGGAGTGCGTATCTTTTCATCGTGTTTATAGCCGATAGTTAATTGCTTAGTAGCTCGCGGTGAGACCAGTGCCTAAGGATCAATACAATGGATTTTGAATTCAAATTATGAATTGATTTGAGTTCAATAGTTCAAATAGATTTGTACGGATCCTTATCAAACAGACGAAGGGTTGAATCTAACGTAATCTAAAATTCGGACAGTCATTTCAATTCGTGTTGAATGTTCTAGATTTCACAAGATATAGCATTTGCAAAGATATACAACGTCAGATGATGCTAACCATTGTAAAATTATTGCGAAATCAATGTTTCACAACACCACCACCTGTGCCAAATATACCTGCTTAATATTTGAAATACAGTGATTTCTGTTCGATAATGCATGTAATGTCAGTAAGTTCGCTCGAAATCAGTTTTCGCAAAATAATTTTGCAAAATGACTATCAGAAAATTTATAAATCAAGCGTGTGTTTTTTCCAAGTAATCTTTTGCTAATTAAGTATCTGCGCATAAACATTTTCAAAAAGTATTAGGGAAAATTGGATACATTATTTCCATTTAGAGAACCCTATGAAAGATTTGGTAGCTAGTCGAAATGAGGGTGTCAATACTGCCAATTTTGTTCACATATTTTCCAATAGTGAAATTACTAATTTAAATTTCAAGAAGGCCTAGTTTTTAGGTGTAGAATATGCATAAAGAGAAAAAACCTTCTCCACAAGCAACTCCTTAGACTTAAATTGGAGGAGTCCAAAGCAATGTGGGTCACGTGTTTGTCAACTGTAGGTACCTTACCATGATTGCAGGAACAGTGTCTAAGCTATGCAAATGTAGCAATGCATCTCTCTCGTATCGTGTCTTATGAGAGAGACACTGCACTGCTCACATATTCGTTAGCTACAGTCAGTCCAGACCCTGATAAGGGTAGTGTAGTGCGGAGCACTTGACGCAAGTGCAGTGGAGCCACCCTCAGCGGGAACGCCTACACATCTTTCAGCTCCGGGCAGGTTCATTATGCAATTCGGACATTCGTTAGGGTGGAACATAGTAATTATCAATTAATCTTAATCAAATTCCACATTTGAATTTAGTCTTCAACAAGCGGTTACACTCGCGTGGTTCTCGAAAGTTAAATCGAAATCCTCAGCAGCTTGGCAAACAATTTTTTCCCGTCTCTCATATTGGTCCCATGAAGAAAATGTGCCAATGGACCAACTTTATCACTTTTTGTAATTTTCGATCACGACCCCAAAAACAACCTACATTATGCACCCAACCTGCATGTATTACGAACTTAAATATAAACCTTAAAACACAAACCAGTTCGTGTGGGGTGTGGGAATCGAACCCACGCGCTCAGGTTTCGCGGCTGATGCCTGCACCGCTCAGCCACTCGGTCAGACACACACTAATTAAATTTAATAATTATTACATTTTTGTACTTTCTCCTTTTCCCTGAACTACTTACTTCCAAATAGTAACTGGAAGGGTGTGCCAAAGAGATAAACAAAAACAATCGAAAACCATTATCCACCCTCCTTAATTGAGTAAACAATCCAAGTCCCCGTTATGACATTCTCATACAAGTTCCAAAACTCTATTTATACCATCCAATATCCTGTTATGTCGCCGAAGCTTGGGGATGGCAGTCGCTTCCCCATTTCTCGCCGTATTTTCCGCCTGTCACTGTCATTTGTAAAAAGGTCAAGGCTGACGGCAGAAACTAGACCGATTATGTATAGTCATTGCTTTTTTGAGGCTCTTAGTCGGCGGGTGAAAAAACGATGTCTGCATGGAAATACTATCTAGGACACGGCGAGGTTTTGTTGTGACGTGATTAATGTTATGATGCTTATGTGTTGTCGTGTTATGAGTTATGAAGAAATGAATGATGCCTTAATTAAGATTTGCCATTAACTATTAAGACTATTAATCATTCATAGAAGACTATTTCAATCTCCGTGAAAAAAGATGATCGCCAAAAAGCGATCTCTACCATAACGTCACACGTGTACACAAATTTTGATACATTTATTTTTCATGTATTGATAGTAGACTACCCTGACAAACAGTTTTTATCTGGCTTGATTAGAAATTTCTCAATCGTTCTCATCAGCGAGATAACAATATTTGCGTTCGCTATCTGTGGGCAGATAACGCTAAATGACGCTTGTGCCATCTATCGTGTTCCCTTGAATTTCAACCAAGGTGAGAAAAAAGGTTGCAGCGGTTTTTAAATACAATGTAATTTACAACTGTTTAATTTGTTTAACCTAAATAACATTTATGCCGGAACTGCCTCCATTTGTATAAGGTTTAGCACTTTCACGTTCCGCTTCCTCTTGTTTGTGTAAACATACATTAAAAGCCATGGCTCCGTTGTTTATTATTGCTACATCTTCATTAAAATACGGTTTATCTTCTGTTTTCTCTTAAAAGGGATCATTTTGCTGCTCTGCTTGAAGCCGTGTTTTATTCGCAAATATCTCGTATTTGTACCGGCTTTTACTTATACACGGTTCTTTATAGCGCGTTACGTTCTCATTTTATAAAACCGTTTAAGATTATTAAAGACGTTAGTTTATAAACATCAACTTTATTGCGTGTGACATTATCATAATATCCTCATATTATCGTAACAAGATTGAAAGTAAATCTCACATATATGCATATTATTGAATATGGAATATAATAATAATATGCCTATTGTCGTTTATTAGAGAGAAGCACGTTGAAATAATTTAACTCTGTTTATACAGACTTAAAAATAATATTTCATAAAATATTTAAATTTGGTCATTTTTACTTCAGGGATATGATCTCTGTCACTCTAATTACCCCGCGTTTGCTGTTTGTTGTTGAGCTTTATACCCTTGTAAAATAAAAATGACAGCTGGTAACTACTTACCAGAAGAAAGTGAATGGCTAAAGATGACAAAGACTGAATCTCATATTTTGCGATGTTCTCAGTAGACCCCATTTACTTTGTTGGCGGTAGAACATCCCATAAACATTTCCCACCCTCGCCCAAGGCTAACGCCAGGGTTGGCGTATGACGCCATGTTAGTCAACTAACCGTAATTTATTGCAGGCGTAGGTACTTGCGAGCTTACAAGCGAAATCTCTTCCGGCAACACCGTAGTTTTGTAGTAGAATGGCTGACTGAATATTCAGCGTTTTTATATTATCCTACCCCCTTATTCATAAGCCAAGCCAACAAGCCGCTAAGTATTGTTTATCCCTTTCAGTCTTACCAATATGCCCACAAGAGTGAAAGGACAAACAATACTTAGCGGCTTGTTAAGTTAGGAGGCGTTTATGAATAAAAGAGTTACCCCCTTATTCATAAACGTCTGCTAACTTAACAAGCCGTTAATAATTGTTTGTCCCTTTCGGTCTTAACAATGTGTCCATAAGAGCAAAAGGGTCAAACAATTATTAGCGGCTTGTTAAATTAACAAACGTTTATGAATAAGGGGGTTAGTCGTCTCGGCAAGTATTATTAGTCGCTGTCAGATCGGAGCGGCCACTGGGTTCAATAATATCCGAACATGAACTCTTAACGGTGACACAATAGAGGCTACTAAGATATTTGTGAGCACTCTGGCAGCTCAGATATAGCTGATTGCCACTTTACAAGCCCTTAGCCTCAATTGATATCAATAACTGAATCTGATTTTCTTAATAAACATACAACTTCCAAGTTAACCAACTACCAACCATAATTATTAATGTAAAATCTTCATTGTCAATGTAACAAAGACACAGCTCGGAAGATAAACAAAACATAACCTAGATCCGCCAGCCTCCGCACCTCATTGTTAGTTACAAGACAAGTGGCTCAGAAACACTACAAGCCTACGCAAACTGTCCCGCCCGTTACAGGGGGGCACGTTGTATACTCATCCCGTCCTTCCCTTAGGAAAACAGCTTCAGGTTGATTCTGACGTCACAAAATTTTAAGCACAGATCTGACTTTATTGTTGACGCCTTTGACAAGGACTGGTGGGAGACTTCAGGGGATAGGGATACGTGGAAGAATTTGATTGAGGCTATTGCCCTGCAGTGGGACAGTACAAGGCTCTTAATAATAATAATGAATAAGCCTGATATCGTGCTGGTAGATCGATCGCAGCGCCGGGCTGTGCTTGTCGACGTTACTATCCCCCATGATGAGAATCTCGTGAAGGCCGAAAAGGACATCCCAAGTCCCAATAGTCGTTACAGCGAACGGTTTAATAACGAAGAGTCTCGACCAACATCTTAAGAGTCTCTCGCTAGATGGCTGGATCAAGGGTCAGATGCAAAAGGCGGTAATCCTGGACACGGCGCAGATAGTCCGTCGGTTGCTTGTGCCCACTCCGTTGCCGGCGGCACCTTAGGTTAGGTTTTTTATAATGCGTTTATATGTTTTGTATTGTTTTTTTATGTTTTATTGTATTTTACTTTTATAGACATATTTGTAAAAAACTTAACTTAAGATAATAAATAAATGAAATATTAATCTAATAATTTGATATCGAAGCTTTCAGGCGACTATTTATAAGATTATAAGGTGTCTCATAGAAAATTGCAATCGGGAGAGCAAAGAGCTCCTTTATTGTTTCGAACATCCTACAAAATTGCAAAAATAAGGACCACCCTACTCCCTACTATGAAGTTAACAATGTAATTTTGAAAACGTTGACATGACAGTAATCGTATGTTTTCGGTCCGTAAGTCAAGGACGAGATGTAAAGAAAGGGAGGAAGGTACATTGCAAAGGGCACTGCGACCTTGAATTACTGCGTAGACTTCGACTGCTCAAGGGCAAACAGAAATTCAATATATATTCAAACTTATTGCATTTAGAATTCATACCAAAAACAATGCAATCAACTAGTTTGCAAAAGTCAAATAAAAACGCAAACACAAAGTTTATTCCAATTTGTTTATAGTATTTATTTACAAAATTACGGCGCTATTGTTTCGAGGTTTTTTTATGTCAAAGTTGCCGAACTAACCGCCGGCCCGTGAAAATTACAATTACGAACATTTTCGAGTATCGCGCAACTCAATAAATGTTTTTTCTTATCCAATTTAGTTCTTCTATTTCATCTTAATTTAAGAATCCTTCGTCAACAAATAGGTAGGTACTTCGTCTGTCATTGCAAGTGACATATATCAATATCAGTAATATCACACATCGTAAATTGAGTATGAATATTTTGTTTAGTGATTATTTATTAGGTACCAACATATTATAGTGAAATCGTTGAAAACATTTTACTGGAGAGAGTATTTATTTATTGTAATTATGTGCTGAATTAATCGGAGTATTTTTTACATTTGATCGTTAATTTCATCGTAATCTCTAATTACTAATAAAAAATATTACCTAGTAAATTAATTTTATATAATAAGTGTAACATGAGTAACATCTTTCGTTTAACTAAAAAGTAACATTCCGACATGGAAGATGTTTGTAAACGTAAGAGAAGCGTTTCGCTAATCTTTCATTCGGTCCATAGCGCATCTAACCGACCATATGTGAATGACGTCACGCGATATGAAAGTTATTAATGTCTGGGCTAAAACATGTAACGTATTCCGTACAGATGCCCGCCATCCAGAATCTAAAGGTGCATTTAGACCAAACGAGCGAATGCTCATTCTATCCCCCACTCTCCGAAATCTAGAATTTCGACGAATTACGTTTTGTGTAACGAACGAATATCGTAGAGTGGGGAATAGAATGAGCAATCGCTCGTTTGGTCTAAATCTACCTTAAAATGGCTGATTTTGAAATGTGTAAATAATGTCAAAATGTAAACAAATATTAGTGTTACCTAGTTGTTACAATAGGTATCGTTGTAGTTTTCTAACGTTTATTGTTAATGTACCTACTGTCAACGACTTGATTGGACGTGGGTAGATACGATGAATGCCGAGTTTTGCGTTCAGAATTCAGATCATAGCGTCAATAAAATGATATTGTATGATTATGGACCATTTATATTTTAATGCGATTACTACGTCAATCATCGAAGACTAGATTCATATCATATTTAAATATAAAATAAAACTATCTAACAATATGCGTTCATTTTATATTACGCGTCCTAGACTGCTCGGATAGGTAAGTGAATTACGTTGTAACATGAAATTCCTGAACCGAAATATCTGTCAGCGAAAATAAACATGAGATTATTATGACATGATAAGCACATTCGTCTACCTAAGATAGCTAAGTTCCTGTATTGTTTGTATTTTCGCCCGTCCAATCTTGTACGTCCGTTTATGATTTTCGTTTGTTTTCTTTATCTACACTTTTCCGCTCCGTCAATCTCGACAGCTGGAGCGCACGCGTTTATTTTTGTTTCTCAATCTTTGATGCCCCGTCGACGCGGATTGATTTAAGCAGCGATGGATTTATATGGCCGATAAGAAAAAATACGGGGAAGATTTCTTGAAGCGCTCGAGTGCGGAAACATTTTAATGACGGCATTATTTTGCGATCAAAGGTTACCTTACCTCAAATCGTTGCAAAACTTGCTGACTTCTCATTTGTTTCGAAAATCTGAAACGCAAACAATCTTTAAACTAAACTGTTAATGTTATGAAGCAACTAAAATTACATGTGGCCCTGGCCGAGAGATCCAAATAGGACTTAACAGTATGTACAAGGAATAAGCACATTCGAAGAATTCCTTTGATGTACAGAAAAACTGTCAAATGAACATAAAAACTGGGGCGGTCACGATAACTTGCACGTGAACCATTTCAACAGATTTGTTCCAGTCTTAATGAACGAAGCAACATTGTTAATAGCAAAAACCATTCTCACATGTTTAAACTGTCGCTAACTATAAATCTCGGCATGGTATTATTGCTGAACAGTTCTCACCATTTGCGGCGGCAATTAGACCGCCTTGTTTAATCGCAACGCGTGCGCACGTGTACCGATCACGCGGCGCCGGCGCATACATTTGCCACCGTGGAGACGTCTGCAAGAGTTGAGAAGAAAATTCTCCCTTGAACCCATTGTACCAAGTAACAACAAGACTTCAGAAATTTTGCATAAGTAAACACAATTTCACAAAAGTTTTTACAAAAGTGGCGTCTGAAATAGAACAAGATATATTATATTTGAAAGCCCAGAAGCGGTCATTGTGGCAATTTTTGGAGGAGGCCTATGTGCAGCAGTGGGCGTCGTTCGGCTGATATGATGATGATTCTAATAACCGCAATCCTAAAATTGAATTTCTAGGGCATTTCCTTAATATTGTAATTTAGTGAAGATTATTTTATTTTTTATCAGATACTTAAGATACCTTACAAGTAATAATGGACTAAAACACCACTCCCCTTACTTTCAGTTAGGCATTATTGAGACAAATTCGTAGAAGTTTCTAACTTTGCTCAAGAGGGCTCATTACGCTTATTCAAGGGTTGACCTTCCACAATAAACGTGAGGAGAATACTCATGATAAGCTCATGTACTGTACTTACTTATACTAAATCCTTTAAATCGCTGGTATCTTTTAAAAGATTAACATCATTTTGTAAATCTTTACTTTTCTAGCATAAAACAGATGACTTTGCAAATTGAAATGACTTGTCCCATTTTTGTGTCTTAACTTTAAAAGTTTATTTTATAAATGACATCAAATAGTTTCTTCAATCATAACCTGTTAATCCTCCGTGTTGTTTGAATTCAACGAAAACCGCCAATGCAAATTTTCAACACATTTATTCACAAAAAGGTAGACATTAGTATAAAATTTTGATATGGCTACATATAATCCCATCACACCAGATGAAGTGGCTAAAGCCATGTCCACGATGAAATTCGACAAAAGCCCTGGAGTAGATGGTGTAAGTTCAGAGGCACTCATTTTCGGAAAGCCCAACCTCTTACAGCCTTTATCTACATTATTCAACAAAATGTTAAAAACAGGAAAAATACCCCAGAAACTGCTACATTCAAACATTGTCTTGCTGCATAAGAAAGGAGATAAGGCCGACATTGGCAATTATCGTCCAATTAGTTTGGTGTCGCATATATATAAAATGTTCATAAAAATCATTGAGCGTCGCATTGCTGGACAACTCGACCGCCACCAACCTCCTAACCAAGCTGGCTTTCGTCCCGGATTCTCCACCATCGTCCACTTACACACAATCAACCAGATTATCGAAAAGTGTACAGAATTCAATGTCCCTTTGTACCTAGCATTTGTAGATTATGCCAAAGCATTTGATAGCATCACTCATTCCGCAATAGTTTCCGCACTCGAAAATCAAAATATTGACCCTACCTACATTAGTTTAATTAGAAATATTTACAATAATAGTACGGCAGACGTTAAGCTACAGCACTCCGGCCCATCGTTCCCTATACAGCGAGGTGTCAAACAGGGCGACCCACTGTCTCCGAAACTGTTCACAAGCACCCTCGAAGAAATTTTTAAGAGCCTGGCGGTTTCCTGGGAGGCGAGGGGAATAGGGGTCGGCGACAAAAGGTTATCAAACCTTCGTTTTGCCGACGACATTGTTCTCTTCGCCCCTTCTGAGTCAGAACTGCAGCAAATGCTCCAAGAACTGAGCAGCGCAAGCCTTCAGGTTGGACTTCAAATGAATCGCACAAAGACTCAAGTGATGACCAACAGCACGAAACGTAGGGTCGAAGTAGACGGGCAGATTATACACTACGTTGACGAGTATATCTACTTGGGCCAGCTAGTCTCTTTCAGCAACAGGCAAGATAAAGAAATCGAACGCCGAATCACAAATGCCTGGAAGAGCTACTGGTCCATGGGAGAGCTAATGAAGGGTTCCCTTCCACTGTCACTGAAGCGTAAACTCGTCGACATGTGTATTCTGCCTGTCCTAACCTACGGTGCTCAAAGTTGGTCACTCACAGAGATTCAGAAGTCCAAACTGAAGGTTTGTCAACGCGCCATGGAGCGCAGCATTCTAGGGATCAAAAGGACCGACCGTATCCGAAACATCACGCTGCGCTCCAGAACGGGGATAGCTGACGTAGGCAGAAGAACCGCTAGACTCAAATGGGATTGGGCCGGCCACGTCCACCGTATGCATCCGGATAGGTGGGCTATCATAGCCACCAAGTGGATGCCGGAAACGAGGCGCGGGCGAGGCAGGCCCAAGCGGAGATGGCGGGACGACCTTGATACCTTCCGGAACAACTGGCCGGAAGAGACATGGAATCGGGAGTCATGGAGAGTCAGGGGAGAGGCCTTTGCCCAGCAGTGGGACACTCAAATAGGCTAGTAAATAAATAATATAAATATAATGAACAACGAATGTCGTTCGCTAGTTTTACTTTGACACTACGCCATCTAGTGGTGGTTTCGGGAAAACAAGGCTATAAAATATATTATACAATTCAAGAAAGTAAGTCGTTAGTTAGTTTTAACCACCGAACAGCGCCATCTAGCGAGCGATTGTTACTAACTTACAATACTGATCGTTTTTTGTTATCTTTTACAACTAGTACAATGAACTATTACAAAATATTATGTTTATGCTGATACTTAAACATAACCCGCTCAATCGTTTTCTCGCGTTCACGATTCTATTACGTTTATGAATGAAGGAATTAGGAAAGCATACGTATATTTCCGGTGATAAGTGTTATCACGCTTCAAATACAAAATATTTACTGGGCATCAGGCAAAGTTTTGTTGTTTGAGAGAACTAATTATATTTACTCAACAGTGGAGAGGAAATACCTAATCTCAACACAATTGGGCCGCTGGAATATTAATTACCAATCAACTAATTGGGCATAGAAGTTTAAACCATAATAGATATTTTTCTAATGATCTACAAGGATAAGTACCTTCAGACGGTCTAAAATGTCTGAAACTTCAATATAACTTGAAAACTTGCCTACTTCTTTTTCTCGAGAGACTAAACTGTATATTAACTTCAATTTGGTCTGTCGACGCTTTCTACTTCTTCCTCAAAGTTATTTAAGTGACAAAGTGCCAATTTGTTGTTCCACTTTGTTTCTTGTTAGACCAATTCCAAAGACTCTTTTTAAGTTTAGGATCTTGTTCGATAAACACTATTTACATTTAAAATTTATAGAGAAGGCAATTATGCAGAAATAGTGATTTTGGGTAATACTCAAGCCAATTTTACTATTAAAGAAGATAGAGCGTA
Organism: Thaumatotibia leucotreta; assembly: GCA_025490895.1. Taxonomy (NCBI): domain Eukaryota; kingdom Metazoa; phylum Arthropoda; class Insecta; order Lepidoptera; family Tortricidae; genus Thaumatotibia; species Thaumatotibia leucotreta. Next base: position 60,387 of record JALPQI010001069.1, read on the forward strand.
TAAGCGTCTGATCCTGATTTAATCTTTTCCACACAATTACATGTAATCATACCATACGGCACATGTAAAGTTGAACTCCCCGTGCGTTAATAGTTAGGTAAATCATCGCATCACGGACAATTGGCTCACGTCCAACTCTGACATCGTCATAATCAACATCGTTATTTCTGGACCTGTTATTAATCTGAGTCTCCGCTTTTTGTCTGTCTTCGTCAAACTTCAAGAAAAGATAATTTGTCTAAACACATTTTAAATTCCCTCTCTGATAAAAAGTCCAAGGCTGAAATCCTTTCTTTTCATTAAACTATTGTAAGATTTCGATAAACAACTCAACTCCGATTCGCTTGAGATTGTTTTCCCTCATTTTATACCTCTGACTTTCCAACTTTGTAAAGATTGATCTTGTTTTTCTCGCGTCCCGCAATTCTGCAAAAATATTATTCTTCAACTCGTAAAGTTGTCTCAACTTGCACTACTTCTATGTTGACTTTGCAGAATCCAAAGTCGACAACTAAGTTGAGACTTTAATTAGTTCTAGCGTTCGGTTTGAAAATTCGACGGTATTCCCTTTTGTGGTCCGCACTTTGATAAAGTAGTCCCAGCAGCGTCATGTATCTTATTTTACGACGGGCATTGCAATAAAGCGAAAAAGTATCATGAAATAATAAGCAGATAGGATATGATTCCTTGCAATTCCATTGATACCTATATAACTTGATCTCAAACGTGTAAGTACGTAATACGTTTATCTGTCTATAGTACAAAAAAAGTTATAAATAACGCCTTTTAAGAAATAACATTTACAAAAGGTACGTAAACAAATGTTACATTCCTTTACCTGAAATGTTAAGTAATAAGTCTCAGGCGTTGATTGTCTGAACTTGGAAACATGGCTCCAACTACGAACCAACAATTTATGAGATACGGCAAGCATTCGAACAATCCTAGTCGATTTCCCTCAGTAAACAACATCCAGGCTTTCCGATAATCGAGTTACAGCTGATTGCTCGGCACTCCGCTAATTCCTCCTGAAACTTCTGGACGTTTTGCGTTTACAACCTTTTGTAAAACCATCATGTAATCAGGTAAACTTTCCCTACTGTACGTGATCTCTGCTTACAAATTAGTAGGTAATTTTCTCTGGCATTATCTGACTTAGGTATATAGACAATGTTTTAGCATTCATTTCTTCTGAAATAATTAGACTAATCATATTCCAGAAATGCGTCTATTTGCGTCACGAATATACAATACATATAGTACAACTATCGAAGACATTTGACATGGCGTCTTCCGGAACTTGAGATTATCAGTTCGCTATGATTCATCATTGCTTAGTGGAATTTTACCACAGTAATTGTTTTCGACTACCCTTTATTCGTTCCGCGTTACATATACACAATTCGCTTTTCTTGCATTGGATATGTAGCAAATTTGTAAAGATATCTCGGGCGTTGACCGTAGGGTACTCTTGGGTTTTGTCTCAAGATGACAACAAGTTATTTGAATTCCCCTATCGCAACATAAACTAGAATAAAATATAATTCTACGGTATACGTGGCTTGACTTTAAATAATGCTAGTTGGCTAGGTACACATGAATTTTCAACTAGTAAGCTAATTTTAAATTGATTATTTATTAATCGAAGCACCTAGACTATGACTCAACTAAAAGGCTAAAAAGCTATCACGTATAAAACACATTCTGCAATAAACCTGACCAGGGCTGACGTAGTACAAGATAGAAACAATTTCCAATAATTAATACGCTAATTAATGGCTGCTCGCCTTCAATTTGAATATGCTAATGAGCGAATTTGTACTATCGTGTTTACAAAACACCATTAGATACAATGCTCGAATTCAATTTAAAATACAGCCAATTTGCTTCGTATGCATAAACTCCAAATTCAGATCGTTAACATAAGAATTCCGAGCAGTAGAGTTATTTTCAAAGGTTAATAATAACAAGCAATGATTAGATCATTGTGTATCTAACAGTTACATGACTGAGTGTATCCTCGTCCATTGACCCCTTGTGTTCTATAAAGGTCGCAGGTCTCTCTTTGAGTGATTCAATCTGCACACGCTTCTAGCGGGTAAGAGCAGGGCCCGTTTCTCAGAAGCTTGTAACTTGTAATACAAGTGGAAGTCTCTTTTTAGCACTGTAAATTAGATAAGGACTTTCACTTTTATTACAAGTTACAAGCTTTCGAGAAATAGGCCGCTGTCCGCTTCAACTGGAACGAAATATCGCCCATCTACTGTCAAACCAGTTTACCCTTTAAGCGGTATATTGATGTGACATTTCCTCGAAAAATCGTGCCTTAATCATGTGAGAGCTGTATATTGACGTGGTAGATTTCAATGTTAGGTATATATAAAGAAACGAATGTGATGATGAGCACTTCTAGACAGAAGACTTTATATTAAGCTAAGTTTACACCTGCAAGTTTTGTAACACAGTCGCATATTATGCAAGAAAAATGCTAATATTTGCCACTCTCACCCATAGTTGCATCTCCAAACATGCAGCAATAACTTGCAAGTGTAAACTTAGCTGATTACTTATATGACATCTTGAGATTTAAATTACTAAAAACATTTTTGGTCTCAAGTAGCCATCATGATCTATTTCTCACCTAATCGATTCATACGTACCTACAGTACATAAGCTTCAAAATACCTATTTGGAAGAAGCAAAGCTTCTATAAATGTAGGTAAAAACTAAAACTCCGGCTTTTGGGATTATGCCGAGGCGAGAACTTGTGGGTAAACTGCGTCGGAAATGAGAGAAAAATGCTGCTTTAATGTATAAAAAGTTCCTTCTTTTGTATTATGTAATAACAGAGCCTAAGGGAATTATGATGTAAACGCATTTTCTAGATAAGCTTTTGAAACACTTAAAATGTTTTCGTGTATACCCGAGGCATAGCAATTTAAATCGGTTGATAAACCAAATTTGATAGATTAACAAATAAATAATAATGGGACAATTTTACACAAATTAATTTAGTACCGCTACGGCTAAGGCTAATGAGCTCAACATGGCTAATTAGCCTACCTATTGAGTATTAAAAGAATTAAAACTTATGAATATTGCTGAGGCGTCAAAAACCGACGCTAAGACACTGCTGTCTATTATGTTTAGTTGTTTGGCTTTGTATAATAAAGTGATTGCTTTCGCAATTTGTATTACAAAAGATACCAATCTATCACGGCATTTGAAAGTGTTGAACGATTAGATCTCAAACATACCCAACCCTCTTGATGGATTCATACTGGCAAGATTGATACGTTTGCGGTTAAGCTATCAATATCTTATGTCTAGTCTAAGTTTCATACGCATCTTGTATCTTATGTCTAAACAGAAATATTAATTCTAATACACCTCTAATGAGTCTTACAACTGGAAGTATTTGTTATTCATAATTTTCATCAAACAATCAATTCTAGCGGAGTATTACGATATTGTTAATAAAGATGAAGCCATTACTCGAGAAAATCTCGGATGATTCTGTTCTGATTCAACTTGAAGCAAGAAAATGTCCTCGGGCACTATCAAATTATGCCCGTCTTTGTTTTTGCTATCTACGAGAATGCCTTTTGTATATTTGACAAAAGATTTTCAAGACTTATCACGCTGATTTTAATCTAATACTAATGCGCCCGTCATTACTTCGTATTTATTGACTTGAAATACCGTTTATCAAGTTAAACATAAAGCTCCCTTAGTCAACGTTTTCTAACTTAATGGTTTGCTAAGTTAGGGGGCGTTTATGAATAAGGGGTTAGGACTAAAAGCCAAAGACTAGCGTATCTATGTAGTAAACGAGTTCCAACCGTGAATTTGGGGGGTGTGGTCTTTCTACATAAACGTATAATTACATTTATTCTCATATCAAACACGTGTCCCATGCTATTTTCATCCTTTTACTTCAGCTCAAAAAACGTATATTTTCGACAGCTTATTAATGTTCATCCATCCTTTCACGCGGGATGAGCCTACGCTTAATCCCTGAATGCCTCCAGGCGTGGGGTTTATTTAGGTCAGACTTTATTATTACATACGTTCTCCTGAGTACTAAAGTGGTTAAGGAAGGTTATATTTACTTGGATAATTATAATAGGATTAAATTAATGGAGGAAATGGAAACTCAAATAAAACCACATTTATACTGACCTACTTTTCAGTTTTGTTCGCATTTGATTGAGAATTATTATGTAGCCTTTTGTTTAGATAATAGAGGAAAAACCGCTTTTAATTCTAAATATAGTTAAAAGGTTATTGTTATTGGTTTTAGGTTGTGCTTCCAAGTTACTTGGACATGTTTGTAAAAATTTTACAATACACATTTTCACAATCAAGCATAGATATTTCAATAAGTAGTGACCTTAACTGGTCTTGCCCTAAAAATGAACAAAGCAGAGCTAACGCCTAAAATTCTCCAAAATAAACATTAATCTTTTTGTTCCAGTTGACGAGAAGATCTTCTGCTGCCATGGCGGTCTCTCGCCTGACCTTCAAGCCATGGAGCAGATCCGGCGGATCATGCGGCCCACCGACGTGCCCGACCAGGGCTTGCTCTGCGACCTGCTGTGGTCCGACCCGGATAAAGACACCACAGGATGGGGAGAGAACGATCGCGGTGTCAGCTTCACTTTCGGCACAGAGGTATCTCATTAGAGAAGGTTCAGCAGCCTGTTCTGTTGTGGTCCGACCTGCAAGCCATGGAGCAGATCCGGCGGATCATGCGGCCCACCGACGTGCCCGACCAGGGCTTACTCTGCGACCTGCTGTGGTCCGACCCGGATAAAGACACCACAGGATGGGGAGAGAACGATCGCGGTGTCAGCTTCACTTTCGGCACAGAGGTATGTCATTAGAGAAGGTTCAGCAGCCTGTTCTGATGTGGTCCGACCTGCAAGCCATGGAGCAGATCCGGCGGATCATGCGGCCCACCGACGTGCCCGACCAGGGCTTGCTCTGCGACCTGCTGTGGTCCGACCCGGATAAAGACACCACAGGATGGGGAGAGAACGATCGCGGTGTCAGCTTCACTTTCGGCACAGAGGTATGTCATTAGAGAAGATTCAGCAGCCTGTTCTGTTGTGGTCCGACCTGCAAGCCATGAAGCAGATCCGGCGGATCATGCGGCCCACTGACGTGCCCGACCAGGGCTTGCTCTGCAACCTGCTGTGGTCCGATCCGGATAAAGATACCACAGGATGGGGAGAGAACGATCGCGGTGTCAGCTTCACTTTCGGCACAGAGGTATGGCATTAGAGAAGGTTCAGCGGCATTTTCTGTTGTGGTTCGACCTGCAAGCCGTGGAGCAGATCCGGCGGATCATGCGGCCCACCGACGTGCCCCCAGGGCTTCCTCTGCGACCTGTTGTGGTCCGACCCGGATAAAGACACCACAGGATGGGGAGAGAACGATCGCGGTGTCAGCTTCACTTTCGGCAAAGGGGTATGCTACAAAAGAAGTTATCAGATGCTTTCTACTGATGTTGTTCTCTGCGGTCTGTCCGACCCAACCAAGATATTAGGATGAACTGATATCGACTGCAGTTTCAAGTTTACTTTCTGCATAGAAGTATATCATTAGAGAGATGTTGAAAAAATAACAACTATTTTTCCAACCAATCAGGGCTTGCTTTGTGACAGGCTGTGTTAGCTTCAACTTCAGGACAGAGGCATCTCACTAGAGACACATGGTTTCCCAACCAGGGTATGCACTGCGACCTTTTGTGGTTCAACCCTGAAAGCAAACGAACACTAGAATAAATACGCCTTGGAATGCGACTAGAGGGGTTATAAACAAAGCGCGGCTGCTCGCTCTGCTCTGATATCATGAGAAAATTCAAAGGATGTTAATGCTTTTATAAATTTTATAATACGCAATCATGCCAAGTAACTCTGTCTTAGCGGACATGGCGAAGACAGAGTGGCGTTTGTACCAATTTCCTCACGAAACGTCTCATTACGTGTAGCACCCGTTGTTCAATTTCAACATCAGTATATGTCTAACTTATAAATAGTGGGCTTACAGATTTAACAGTGGATAATTTACTTCGTTTATCATTACAGGTGGTTGGAAAATTCCTGTCGAAGCACGAGTTCGACCTGATCTGCCGCGCGCATCAAGTGGTTGAGGACGGCTACGAGTTCTTCGCCAAGCGGCAACTGGTTACTCTCTTCTCCGCGCCCAACTACTGCGGCGAGTTCGACAATGCCGGTAAGTTTCGGTGTACCCTAGAAGACAAGTTCTTATTAAATCAATTGGGTTTGGGGTAATGTGGATCATTACTCATACTACCTTGAACTTTGAGAAAACTCTTTGCCACTCGGGTGCTGACCAAGTATTCTCAGTGTCCAATGCTACGCGTTCAACAAAACGGGTACGTTTACTGATAGTGTAGTTTGATCTGATCACATGTTAAGAAGTTCACCCGGAATTCGCGATGTGGGAAATCGTTCGACAACGCAGGTGTAGGTCAGATGCTTTCTAAAATTCGTGGGGTTGTAAACCCCGTGCAAAGCGTTTACGGTCCAATCAACCCTTTTTTCATGAGATAGTCAAGTAACAGTCAAGATAAAGTAGTCTACTCTAATAGAGCCTTATCTGGTTAGTTTGAGACTTTGACTTTTTGACTTTTTAGGTATCTCGGCGACGTTAAATCTTTAGCATCTGCTACGTACAAAAGCCAAAAGTTTCTTGCATCTCTCGTTTACCTATACATTTTTGCTTCATCGTTTGTTTCTGTACGATAAATAAGGCTATGTCCTACGTAAGCGATTCAACGCGCCCAGATTTGCGAAGCGATTAGATGCGGTGAAGTCGCTTATGTATGCGATGCGGCAGCCTTGTCCTACGTGCCCGCGAAAAGTTCTACACCCACATTTTCAATAGACACAATGACATACCAAATATCAAACAAACTCATCACATTCGCTTTGCGTCGCGACAGGACACTTGTATTAGCTGGCGACTGTTTGATTTTGTCGTAACGCGTCGCTTCGCTTTACGTTCTTAAGGAGATCGCTCATCCATGACACCGCGTAAACCGTTCTCTTGCGCTTTTCAGTCATACAGCGTTACATCTTCAAAGGCTAATCAAATATTGTTTTCACTTCTCATGCTCAAAAAGTGCACCTTTATGTCTTGCGTAGACGACATAAAATCGCATTTTATGGTCTAGAGCATAAAAGTTTATTTTTTTTTAAGGCTAAGGTAATCGGTCCCAACAGCCCAACAGTAAAAACATTGCACAATTTAATTGAGTAATAAAATAGTATTATATTATTTTATTTATATTAAGTACAATATTAGAATTTTGTATTTTCTGTCATTTTATTTAGTAAATCACATGAAATAGATATCGACTATCGTTCAAAAATGCTCCGAAATGTTGGACTTTGCAGAAAACCACAGGAGGAATATTTAAAAAAAAATGAGTTGGCGGGTATTAGTTATATATTTTTCCTCTATCGCTTTATGACAACTCCGTTGTGTAAATTGCAGTGAAAATGTGTTTTACTTTCCTCGCAAACGAAGTGAAAAGCAGAGTGTACAACATGGGCATAAAGGTCCAATTTTATCCTCGTCTACTATTTTGGTTCGCTTCGCTCAGACCAAAAAATTGCCTCGGTTAAAAATGGGCATTTTCGCGAGAAGAGATCCAAAAAAAATTTTTTTTAAGGTAGGTAAATTTAATGTTTTTCCTACTCAGAATAACGAGTTCTTTCAATCTAGGAGAAAAAAAGTACAAGAAAAAAACGGTCCCACATTTTTCATACATTTTACATGCTCTCCACTTTGTAACCGCTGTACAAAGTGTTTGAAAAACGGTTACGTAATAGAAACAAAAAGTTGGGACACTTTTTTTCTTCTAGTAGGATCGAAAGAGCTCATGATTCTGAGCAGGAAAAACATAAAATTTACCTGTTTCAGAAAAATAAGTTTTTGGATCTCTTCTCGCGAAAATGCCCAAATGGGTCACTCTATGCCCTTGCTGTACAATCTACTATTTTGTGTTCCAGGAGCGCTGATGTCCGTGGACGAGACCCTGATGTGCTCGTTCCAGATCCTGAAACCGGCGGACAAGCGCAAGCTGTACTCCGGCCTCAACATGGGCCGCCCTAACACGCCCCCGCGTGCGCAGCCCAAGAACAAGAAGAAGTGAGTACAATTATACAGTTACACACGCACACAACACACGCCCATTCACTTTTAGGGACACCCGATTAGTATGAGATTTAAAAACTTCTTTGCAGTCAGCTGTTTAACCAATGTACAGAGCCCGGAAAATCCACGGATATCGAGTATGTTTTGTCTAAAAAAAATCATACCGATATGTACATTACTTATAATACATTTTTTATAATCATTCAAGCCGAACGCAACAGAAATAGTAATACATGTAAATTCACCAAAGCTGGCACGAATGGATCGAGTAAGTGACAGAAAGTATCTATGTGTGGATGTCAAAATGACAGTAAGTAGATACAGGTTGGTATAGCAGGGCCGCATAAAATTCAAATTCAAATATTTTAATGTTATAATATAATTTAATAAAATTTTAATGTTTATATATAAACAAATATTTTAATGTTATAAAACACATGTCAAAAAAACACAATAATAGATGTCATTAATTTCATTCATTCCATTCGTGCTAGCTTTTGTGAATTTACCTGTAATTTATGTACGACATCTTTAGGAAGTTTAACTTGATCGCATTTTTATATTATAATATCGCATATTGTTTATAAAAGTAACACCAAAACAGAGTTTTTATTGAAATTGAATGCTTAATTGTAGGGTATACTCTTGGGTCGTCTCGTTCGTTTTTCGTCACGTTCCTAAATTTGTCCGATTCTGCTTTCGTCACCCATTCTTTATTTGTCACGATCGTCGATGGTCTTTCTCATCTTCGGTCAAATTTGTTGTTCGTCTTTATCTTAATCCGTCTCGTTCTTAACTCGTCATAATTTTCTTTCGTCATGTTCGCTGTTAAATCTATGTTTTTCGTACATTTTCATAGTCTTAAGTCGGTACGAACTTAGAATATGATCAAATACGAAACGACAAAAAACGATTGAGTCGAAATAAGAAAAAGGTCAACAACTTATTACGGTAAAAGACGACAATGACTGCAGACTAACTTGACGAATGAAGAATGGGTGACGAAAGCAGAATCGGACAAATTTAGGAACGTGACGAAAAACGAATGAGTCGACCCAAGAGTATACCAATTGTAGTTACAAACCTGCATTTAATCTTTTTGAATCTCCCGCTAATTGAATGCCCATAAAAGTAAAAAAGCTCACACAAAAACAAGTACGGCTACACATACGCATACGCAATATACGCATACAACGTAGGTACAGATCTAGTGATCCTTTATCAACAGAAGGAAACATTCATGATATATTCATAGTATCTGTACTCTATATTTATACATACTGATTTATAAAAAACAGCCAAATATACACATGTCAGTTTTCTGCTACTAGAGTATCAATATTATATGGGTTATTGTCAGTCGGAAAAACAAAAGTTGTCCACTCGGTGGTCAAAAGATAACAGCTAGTATAAATCTTTGTTACGATTTTATTGCATAGGGCTGTAGACCGGCGGACCTAGTTGTACCGTCAATAGTTTTATCCCAAAATGAGTACAGAAATTCCTTAACTTTAGGTATGTCCACCGAAAAGACGATAACCTAAATCTGACAATGACCCATAGGATAAACAACACATTTATTTACTATCTGTATTATATATTTTGATAATAATAGACAAGTGAAAAGATATTATATAATTATTCATCATTATTGTATACTCTAAAATTCAATTTGAGACTCAAAACACAAAACCTAACAACAATTGAATTTTTATTTATAATAACATCTCTGAAAATCCTAGATATGAAATGGGTGAATCAACTTTTCTGTCTGTTATTGCCATGGTTACGGTCGCCTGAGTCACGCTACTCACGCTGGTTTTATGCAAAATTATGCTACTTAATTTATGCAAAAATGCATAAAGTCCATGTTTGTAGATGGCCCATCAAGGAAAGGGTTTATTAACACCATAAACATGCATATTTGCATAGTTTATCATAATTATGCATAAAACTAGCGTGACTCAGGCGAACGTAACCATGGTAATAACAGACAGAAAAAAGTTGATTCACCCAAATAAAAACTCATTCATTTATTGATATCTACCTGCAATCTATCACTATAATGTACATAGTTAATGAGAACAAAACGACCATTTCAATTGTGTGTTTCATTAAAGCCATTAACTATGTCTTTTGTTTTGCAATCGACCTTTATAGTTATTCAGTATCGCTTTACTCCCTTATTCATAACTCTCTCCTAACTTACCAAGCCGCTAAGTATTGTGTGTCCTACTCGGTCTTATCAATATGTTTATAAGACTGAAAGGGACAAATAATATTTCGTCGGTTGACAACCAAAATTCACTAAGTAACAAATACCTACTTAAATAGAGATCGTATCTAAGTTCTGCTTCAATACTGACATAAGAGGTTGCAAAGAGTAGTGACAGTTTTTATAGTGAGTTTTGGTTGTCAGCTTTGTGGGACGATATTGTAATTTTATTAGTTAAAATTGTGTCAAGTAATTCAATAAATAATAGCCGACGATTTAGCGATTTGCTTAGTTAGGAGACTTATGAATAAGGGGGTTAATTTTTAGTAAGCACATTGTTAACACGATATTCCCCCACAGCTAACCGTCGCCGCCCCCGTGTACTCTATTGGCAGTCGCCGTCACTCGTCACTTCATCCGGACATTCGCAAACATCTACCTTGTAACCCACCCTGTATATACAGGGTACGCGATGAATTGTCAATGTCCTAGATTTAACCTCGGTTTATGCTATAGTGTTTAAGCGTTAGGCCTAGCCTTCGGGCCTAAGTCTTTTCTAGCGGATTGCAGGCGATAACCTACCGTCGATAGAGTGCATTCTATTTTTACTTATGAACTTTCCATTCTTTTTTATGATTTTTAAAATTGAAGCAATCAAGTCTAATTTACGGTCCGTAAATTCTCTATTGTATGTTCATTCGCAAAAAGCAATGCTGGGAAATTGTACAGCGTTTAGACGTGGAAATAGCTTGTGTTGAATCTATGTTGCCATCCCTATTTATTTCTCTGTGTCGATTTGTGGAACGAACTTTTTTTAAAGCTTAACTCTTTTGAAAGAGATCTTTTTAGTGATTCAGGGTGCCATGTGATATGTGATCGATATGTTGTCAAGAATTAAAATTGGTTGATTAAAATAAATTGTTAAATAAGGACTGTTAAGTTACTGTTAAAATAAAATTCGTCAATAATGAGTTCCTGTTATGTATGTTTGTTTAACCTTTTGAACGCCAAAATATACAAATTGTGACCCTCACACATGTTAAAAAAGGTACCCTTACTTTTTAGCATAAAAGTTATTTTGACACCATAAATATAAGCGATTTTGTCGCTATGACTCACGACGCCTGTAGGCGTTTTTGGCGTTCAAAGGCTCAACAATTCAAAAAGAACATTTCTCAAAGAATTTGTGCATTTTGATCACATGTTTCGATACCTATTGATAAAAATTAGCAGGCTGGCAAAGAACTCCAAATATCCTAGAATGTTATTGAAAAATCGTAATTTTTGTCGTACTAACATTTTGCGACATTTTAGGAAAAGTAGATCTTGATTAGCATTATGTACTCTATCAGCCCACCATTTTTATAAATATCAAAGTTGTGATCAAAATTTACGAATTCTTTGAGAAATTATCGTTAGCCGACAAGCAAAACTCACTATAGAAACTCACTACTATTCTAACCTCGTATCGTATTGAATCAGAACTGAGGTACGATCTTTATTTAAAGGTATGTTTTACTTAGCGAGTTTTGGTTGTCAACGGACGTTATAAAATGACGGATCACTCATGTAACCCTGTTTCACAAAGTCCAGTGTCGCGTGATAAATTAATTTAAAAGCAGTCTTAACGTCGGCCCCGGGTACCCTGCGTATTTTAAAAATGTGGAAGGAAATGTGAAATGTAATTGTGCGTATGACTGCGTATGTGTGCTTGTGTATTCAATATCTAACTGGTTGATATAAGCTGTGGGGAATCTACATTGACACTAGATGAAATTTGTACCACTTGAACTTACAAATTTGATGAACTCTTTGTTAAGGTACGTCTATAGACGTTTTTGGCGGGTTGACATGGCGTTTATGAACATGTGACTGGGACCGTTTTGGTTTTTGACTAGTTCATACGAAAACTGATTCTTTAATTATGTAATATTAATATACCAAAGAAAAAATACCGAGTTATTATGCCTAGGCCTATTTTTTTCTTTGGTATATGACACTTAATATTTAAATTTAGAATTCTAGGTATTATTTTAATTTGTATATGTATAACCTAGAATTTTCATTGAATCAAGCGAGTTAATGTTGAACTGTACCATCTCATACCTAAGAACTGCTTATTTAATCCCCATTCATCCGTACTTGTATTATCTAGTAAACAACTTTCTAACCTGAAAATAAATATCCCGAAATCATACTAATAAGAAATCAATTTACGGCAGAAAATTACGCTTTTGGGTTAGAAAGTTGTTTAGTAGATGAAGATGAGACAAGTAAAGATTTATTGGTTTTAGAAGTGGTGACAATCGAAATATGATGTCAACTAGTGTCAATGTCGTAGCCTCACGTCTGTCTGATCTCTTATACTAATCGGATTTAAGGCCCCGACAAAATGGAGATTAATTTAGTTAATTAATGGCGCGATTACACTGATCCCTTCGCAATTCATATAACGTCTACGCTACGTTTAAATCAAGCTGAATGTCTTTTGAGGCGCAAAACGTGACGAATACGGCAGCAGTATATCAGAGCGGCCTCGAAGGTCAAAAATATCTGAACATTCACTCTTAATGCTATGGCAATAGAGGCGTACTTACATGTTTATGAGCAGCCTGGACGCTACGATATATCTGATGACTGTACAAGGTTCTATAACTACTCACTTGCTTCATGTAGCTTTTGTTACATGTCATCACTCTTATTTTACATAGACATAGTCTATCGCAAAAATCAAAGCATGTGAGTCGATAATAAGAGTGCTTCAACATAAATTTAAAGACAAATAATCCATTATTTACTATTCTGTGGAATGAAACCGTTCGGAACCGTGTAAACGAGCCATTATCCGATAGTAGCCGAGATCGGCGTAATTTAAAAGATCGATGACAGAAACGTAATGATAATATTGGAAATAATTGATAAAGTATAATAAGTAGTAAGCATAAATAATGTACGACGCATAGTTTGAGGCAGAACAAATGTAATTTTACCGTCCCCCGTGTAGTGGTTGGACTTAGCAACTGATGTAGTGCTTATAGCAACAACTCTTATACAATCTCTGTGTTTTAAATATCTGGACATTATCTACAGCCCATTCATCTTAACTTACCTTAACTAGTAAACAAGTTTATAACTTCAAAATACGCTTTTCTCTTGAATAACTACCGTAAAACCATACAACTATAGTCCACTACTACAATTATGGTCCACAAGTTCAACTCGTAATGAAGCATTCATGGAAATCTTTTATTTTGCCTTTATCGTACTTTTTTAATTATTAATGAGGAGACTTTATGTAACAACTGTGTCATAACATAATAATTACACTAAATCCAAGATATTTAACTTAGTTTTGGACCATAGGAGCTTTTGGACTATAGTTGGCTATTTTTACGGTATCCGATTTGCCAAAATTAGGAAATGTTCATTTTGAAATTAGAACATTGCTTACTAGATGAGGCTAGTTGGGATGAATTGGCTTTACGAACGTTTTTTTAATTGATTTATGTCTTTTTTCGAGCCTGCTCGATGGGATTTAATCGTGCAATCATATCCCAACATACGAAAAACGTTTGAAATGCTTTATTATCTCGCAGATGTTTGCATTAGTATTGTTGATTGTTTACAATAACCCTTTCATTGTCTATCATCTAAATCACACTACAACAGTTCCCGCGCTGTGAGCAACGTCTATAGACGTTTATGGCGTTGAAAGGGTTAAGTTTAAAGAGTTGTATAAGACGCTACGAGCAACTGAATGTATTTCTTTTATGCGATCCAGGCCAACTGGTTCATGTATGAACAAGAATTGTATATTAATTTCGTAAATAAAACACTTTCCGAAATTTTATTGTTTTATTTGGTGGTAGACTCCTAATTGTTGATTTTGTCCAGCAGGGTGTAGTAGGAGAAAGACGTTTTGATTATCTGAAACAGTCAATCGTATATTTGGTACACTTGAAATGAGACCCCAGATAAATAAACCCTTTCGCCGCCGATGACTTCTGAACATTTCGTACCCCAGACACGACTTGATATCAAGTCCCAAAATTCAAAATAAAATGCAATTTGTCAATATTAAAATGACAATTATTTACGTGTAATTTACTGCTGGGCTTCGGTGGCGGCTATTTCTTATTTGATAAAGCGGCGAAAAGGTTAAGGACCATCTGATATTCGTCTAGGGTCTTTAAAGTCAAAAGGAATTTGTCAGACTATATATAATATTGGCCACCAACCAGCTTATTTTTTTAGCTGTCTTTCTGCGCAGCACATAGACAAATAAATTTATAGACCGAGTCTATTATTATCTGTGGGTGACGCCGGCAATGCCTGTCAACGATCTTTGTTTGGGTATACTAGTGCACCTAATCCGCAAATAGTAAAAATGATTAAAATAAAGCTTTTCATGTATATTTCTGTTCGATAAGTGCACGGAATGTGATAAAAGTGATGACTTGTGTGGTTACAGGGTGTAAAAACCGCCAGGGTTACCTGAATGAACAAAATAAAGACATTACGTTTCACCGGTAATTTAGTTTTGACTTGAATTTAAAGATTTCGAACCTTATTAAGGTAAAAGTAACTGAAAATCTTATTCAATATTTGTTGCCGGATACATGTGTGTAGTTTTGTGAATTAACCATTCGTATTTGCATTCGTAATGTAATTATAAATAGTGGGATTCAAATATTTGTATCGCATAGTGTCAGGGGCGTAGCTACTGCCGTATCTGCCGTATCAATTATACGGGGCCCCGGGCCACGGGGGCCCCCAAAGTGTGGAAGGAAAAAGAATAAAAACTTTCTAATTTATATTACCTCCATATCCTCGTCCTGCCCGTATACTAAGTTTGAGCTATTAAAATTCAAACCCAATGAGTTTGAAAACATAGTCGCTTTTCTTTTGTTCTAAACAATCGAATATGTCCTTTATAAATCACATTGGGCAGGACTAGGATATAAGGGCCTCCAAAAATTTTTTATACGGGGCCCCGACAAGGCACGCTACGCCACTGCATAGTGTTGTACTGTACTTAAGAAACCGATCGTGATATCGATAAATGTATTGATAGCCAACTCAGAAAATAAATCGATGTTTTTAATTTCCAACAGGTTTCCACAGGACACTGAACAAAAGCAGTATTATGGGTCAAAAATATCAAAAAGGCAGACGACTGGTGCCCTAAAAAGTCAAAAATATGCTCCGCACATTTTTAAGCTGTTGTTTCAGGCAAGGGTGCGCGCATAAGTGATAACATTCTGACGCAGTACCCACCATATTTGGTAATCATCCAATGTGAAATGAAATGAAATGAAATAAAATTTATTTATGACAAGCACGATGGACATATACACATTTACAAATAGCACACCACAACAGCTTGCCACAAAAGGGTCACAACTCAGCATGTAGCTGGCTAGGCCAGCGCTGTTCTTCCGTTGTGACCCCCAGGTACGTATACTGGCCGACGAGGCGACCACGCTGGCAAACAAGTAACACAGAAGATACATAAAAGGCAGCATATTAAATATAAAAAAATACGCACGATGGCTGGCATCGGACGCGTCGCGTCGCACACAGTGTGATACTGCCCTAACCGTGACGTTTCTTTACGTTCAGTTTTGTAAGTGAACTGGGCGGCTACCGCGAAAATCGAAATTAGTAAATTCGAAGACAAGAAAATCCGATCGATAGAAAGTCACGTACCCTACCGGCAACCATCATCGATTTCGAGGTCGAAACTTCGAATCCATAGAATTGACCGACGTGACTGGAAGAATGAATGAATAGTGAAGTAACACTTAAGCACCGCTTAAGCGTACATTACACGCATTGCTAAAAACCGGTATATTATTAAACCAGCTTAAAACTTGGTCAAAAATACACAAATATTTAGATTTTCTTACGGATAGCATGTGACGATATTAAAACAACTCTGTAGGGCATGTTTTACTACTTATTTTAATTTTTGTTTGTGTTTGATCAATGAGCAAGTCACGACACTACATGACGGCTACTTTTTTAAATTGAAGAATATATTGTAGACAAAAGCATATACATACAGCCGTGACAAAGTTTCTCGACTTATTTAAATGAAAAATTAAATTATTCATTTCTATTTTAATGATCGCTACAACACAATATATCTTAAATGAGTAATCATAAATTTTATCGGCTAGAATTTGTAAATATGACTACTTAAATAATGTGGTAGGGAAATTTAATTAATACTGTCTACCTAATCTACGAATATACATAATTAAATAATTATGAAGTATTATGTAGGTAGTGTAGGTGTAAAACAAGCCCACGGGCCGTCTAACGTTAAGAAGCTACCGTAGCCGATCAATTTCTGGAAATTCAGAGTTTCATCTACGCATTTATGTCCCTCTGACCCTGCAAAACAAGGGGAACATGTTCTTGACTAGAATAAAAATAGAACACGGCGTTCATCAATAATTGCCGTATATAATTATCAGTTAGTACTTTGCATTAGTCAGGGCTTTACTTATAAATTTAAGGTTGGTGGTTGGTATGGTGAATAAAATACAACATGTTATTTTCTCAGTTCACATATTTATTAGTTAGGTTAGGTTAGGTAATTAAATAATTGAACATCTTCACTACATTAGTATTTTTCAAAAGTTTTCCATGAATACAGTATATTTTTATTGGTGGTTGTTGACTGAATGGTTCAGCTTTAAACTTTGTATTACATTTCATAGAATCAAGGAAATACCTATTACAAGACTAATTTCTGTTTTTCTTTATATTAAAAATTTTCCTCAAGCAAAAGAAATCCTATAGATACCATTAATTCAAAATTCACTGACAAATTTTATTGTTAGCAGCAGGAACATAAAATGCGCCCTACTGGACTGAGACAGTTTGTTAGCGCAATGCGTTCAATACATTTATTTTGTGATAGATGACAATGGTTTGGAACAACCTGTATGACCCAGGTATTAAATTTCTATATTAAGAAAAAGTGGAATAGGAGCTTATACTATGTAGAAGAGGTTTGTTTGTACAGTGGCGTTCAGTAATCCGTAGGTATTAAGACTATATTAAATTTTAGACAGGCAGCTGATGTTGCTGATAATCGCTAACAATCATATCGACGCGGCAAGATGCTCAAAAACATCGAAACGTGCACTCTAACGCCATGGTATGGAGGCCTGCTCAGTTAGTGAGCAACTTGGCGCTCCAATATATCTGATTGCAACTACTCTTACATCCAAATCAAAGTTCACTTCAAACACAGTAATACCATTATAAAATTGAGTATTATACTAAAAGTACCTTACTAAAATTTGCTTGAATTTTACAATGTAAGTAGGTAGGTGCCTATTTATATTACTAAGTGCCTATACATTTGGTTCAGATCAGGCTGACAATTAAATAAATATAAAGTGTTGTAATGGGACATTCCGACACAAATCTTACCTACTCCAACGCGATAAGCTCAAGTACAGCGGTGTCAGCGGTTTGTATTGTGGGTACTTAGCGAATATACCACGTAATTTTTTAAACACTGGCTAAATTTTGGTGAGATGGGAAGAAAATCCAGTTCCATACATTTCACCTACCTACTAAAATATTGGAGTTCGTATAAAACAGCTGATTTATTGTTACTATTCAAATGTTAACCCCATAGTAAAAGTTCTTGGTGACCTCAGATATGAACCCTCTAATTAGGACACAAGGTGGAAGTACTAATGCCTGACGCTGTACCAATACTTGTCATCATAGATTGAGTTGCCATTGATAGGTATACTAGGTACATAGCAATTTCAAAATAGCTTATTTCTAAATTATTTGCATTATTTTAAGATATGCTAACATTTATTAGGACTGAAAGTTAATATTTCAAACTCCCAATATTTGACATTCAAAGTCATCTATTGGGACTGCCAGCAAAAGCACATGTATTTTATTAGTATAATCGAATTGACTATGAAAACATATAATTTTGTAAAATTTCGATATGGTCACATTTGTCACCCTATAAAATAAATACTATTTAAATTATAAATATTGGATGTCATATACCAAAGAAAAAAACGACCTAGATCACCAACGTCCGAGGTGGGAATCGAACCCACGTGCTCACCTTTCGCGGCTGATGCCTGCACTGCTCGGCCAATCGGTCTTAGCAACCACCAGTCAATGTTCTCGGTGCGGCGTCATATATTTATAATTTATATAGTATTAAGTAGTGTGACTACTGGGGAAAAAATAAAAATACAAATCAAAATATTTAGTTAATAAATGATTTGAGTTTTCACAATATCTTTAATAGATGGCAGCACCAGCTCTCTAGCTATTCTAGAAAAATTGAAACGTATTCTGGTAGGAGGTGCAGGCATGTATTCCTTGCCCTTAGAGTTAGGAGGCGCCTAGCATTGTAAGGGATTGCATATACCCGAGAAAATTGACTGGTGGTTGTTAAAACCGTGTGGCCGAGCGGTGCAGGCATCAGACGCGTAAGCTCAGCACGTGGGTTCGATTCCCATCTCGGACGTTGGTTATCTTGGTCGTTTTTTCTTTGGTATGTGACATCCAATATTTATAATTGATATAGTATTAAGTAGTGAGACTACTGGGGAAAAAATAAAAACACAAATCAAAATATTTAGTTAATAAATGTTTCGATTTGAGTTTTCACAATAACTTTAAATACTATTTATCAAAACCATCAAACTCTTCTCCTAAAACACATGATAATACTTTAGGTAGATTTATAAATGAGCATAATATCGCGATTAAATATTTTTTGTTAACATATTACGCACTGGCATCTACTTCTACCTCATAAATACAAATATCCTTGACAAGAACAAATATTTTTATGGTAATACACAATGCCAATGTGGTGACGGTAGTAAGAATACATTTGCCACTACCCCAAATCTTCCTAAGGGATTGAAGTGTCACCGACCATTCTTTGATAGAAGATTGAGGATGGGCAGCAGCGTCATCATAGTGGACACATTACTGCGATCGCCAACCCGCTTTTCCCAGCGTGGCGATTATGGGTATTTACCTCCTAATGCGTCTATGATGATGATGATGAAGTACACAAAGAGATGCCCTAATCTGTATTCGAACTCGGGACCTCCAGCTTTGCATGCAGGCCCACTACCGACTGAGTTAACAGTCTAATTACTTATATTATTATGTTCAATCTGAACTATGCTAAGTGAACTCTGATTTAGAAGTATCTACGACAGCGGCCTGTGTAAACTTAATAAATAAGAGCATTTCTGCTGATCTCGCTATTTTGAATCCGCAGTGGTTCGATTTGGTTTGTAATCTTAAATCTTTTTCTCTTGCTCTGAAAGCAGCGTTGTTGTACGAAATAAATTTTATCGTTGAAGATCGTTTACGCCGTAGTGTGTTGCCGGTCGCCGACTTGTCTCCTGTCCCCATTATGATCTGAAAATGATAATATTAGAATTAAAATACACATAGGTCACTAAAATTTTACCTAAAACTATAATACACAACTGTTGCAATGTTTAGCACTGTTAATATCTTTGGGTCCCTAAATAAAAAAATAGAATCATCATTATCATATAAGCCGAAAATCGTGCACTAAATTAGAATAAGAAAAAGTAATTAAATTTGACTTAAAGACGTAAATTCAAATGAACAATACTTGAATTTACATTGTCTCTGTATTCATTTATTTCGGAGATATCTAGGTAATCTAGGTATGTATGTAATGTTTGCAACGATTTTGATGAAATTTGCGGTATAGGACGAACAATTAAAAATTATTTCTAGGAAAGTGCGGGGTGGGTATGTGCGTGCCCAATGAGGGTCCACGTTGGAATTTCGAGCTTTCGAATGTGTCAAAGTTCTCAAACAATTGTAAATGTAACCTTTAAGTAATTTGTAAAATTAGCCACTCCAAACTCCAAAGTTACGTTCGGTTAAAGGTGGACCCTCTGTCGTGACTACCAGTGGCCTATCCCTAGTGGCGTAAAGTTTTGTGGCTTATGTCCCTGGTATCCATATTTGATAATTCACTTAAAATTTACAACTGCTGTAAATGCCTACATTTGGTAAAAGATTTGTAAAACTAATTTTATTTATTGTGACTTCTTTCTGTTAACGCAATAAGAAAATGTGGCTTGCCGAATATGTGGTCCCTCAATTGATCGCGATAAGTCACATTAAGGGATATGAATGGTATTATATATTTTTCAAGAAATATTTTATTTCTGACATAAATAGAAGAAAAATGTAGCAGTAGTAGTAATCATACTATACGACATTATTAAGTTTAATCTTGGTAGAATAAATGGCAAAAGGGGAAGGGGAACAAGGAGATATACCTGGCTGGACTAACATAAATAACTTAATATATTCTTCGGTTACCGCGAGGATTATACATAAATAAATAAATATCTTGGGACATCTTACACAAATCGACCTAGTCCCACGGTAAGCTCAATTAAGGCTTGTGATGTGGGTACCAAGCGACGATATATATAATAGATAGATACATATAGGTACTTAAATACATAGACAACCATGACCAAGGAACAAAAATATTTGTGATAAAAAAATACACAAATAATGCCCTCGCCGGGATTCGAACCCGGAACCTCCAGCTTCGTAGGCAGGGTCACTACCAACTAGGCTACGGAGGCTGACAATGAAACAAAACACATGAAATAAAACTATGGAAAACGGATAAACACGCGTATATTAATTGAATTTAACTTCATCTCGACGTTTCGAACACTTTACAGGGTTCGTGGTCTGCGGGCGACTACAATTAATATACACGAGTTTATCCGTTTTCCATAGTTTTATTTTATACCTAACTAACTTATGTGATTTCTGATATCAAATGCAGTGCGAGGTTATTAGTGACTTAGGAAACACTGTAGGTACTTATATAAATATTTGTGACAAATACACAAACAAATGTCGTCTCAGGGATTTGAGCTGGGTACCTCCAGCTTAATAGGCAACTATTCATTAACCAACGAAATATGGTTTATTCCTTAATGAACGAACCATATCAATATATAGAGATTTTAATCAATAAAATAACTCAATAATTTACCTTATCTTGCCAGCTAGCACTAGCTTTTCATATTGTGTATAAAAATCCAATGTGTTTCTCAGCCAAATCTGTAATTTTAAGTTATAAACATTATAGAAATTATTGATTTTTGACAGCCTTCAATAACCACCTAACTGCTGCCTATGTAGTGAGTTTCAAACCCAGTAAGGGATGTCTTTGAGTGTTTATCAAAAAGTTTTGATTCTTATGATTAACCAAGTTTGTGTTCTAAAAGTGCGTAATTATAGAATAATGCATATTTATCATTGAATAGGTACATATCTTAAAAAGAATAAAGGGTCTCAAAGAAAGGTTTTATGTAACCCTTCAATTGGCAAATTTCTAGCCTCATCGCCATTATAAAAAAAATCAAAAAGTGAGTCGAAGACTATGTTCATTGTGACGAACATTGCCAAATTACGGGCTAAGGTTAATATTCAGCCTCCATAGGCGTAGCCTAGTTGGTAGTGACCCTGCTTACGAGGCTGGAGGTTCCAGGATCGAATCCAGCCGCATTATTTGTGAATTTATTTATCACAAATATTTGTTCCTTGATTGTGGCTGTGTATGTATTTAAGTATCTATATGTATCTATCTATTATATACAGGGTGATCAATCCAAATGGGTCAGTATGGAGGTTTTGGAAACCACAACATATAGCTAAATCTTGCCTTTGTCTACTTAATAAAACAGACAAAGAAAACAGAAACATATAAGTACCCAAACTAACTTATATGAATTTCGATTTCACTTTAGAGGCATTCCATTGTATTGTGATTTCTGATATCAAATTCAGTGCGAGGATATTAACGATTCAGGAAACACCGTGTATAAGTAAAGTACACAAACAAATGTTCTCGCAGAGATTTGAACTTGGAACCTCCAGCTCTGTAGGTAGAGTCACTAGGATGCTTCATTATTCATACACCAATGAAATATTATTTATTCCTTAATGAACCATATCAATATAGAGATTTAAATCAATAAAATAACTCCGTAGCCTAGTTGGTTGTGATCCTGCCTACAAAGCTGGAGGTTCCGGGTTCGAATCCCGACGAGAGCATTATTTGTATATTTATTTATCACAAATATTGATTCCTTGGTCATGGCTGTCTATGTAGGTATTTAAGTATGTATACGTATCTATCTTCGCCTGGTACTCACATCACAAGCGTTAATTGAGCTTACCGTGGGACTAGGTTGATTTGTGTAAGATGTCCCAAGATATTTATTTATATTTAATAAAATAACTCAATAATTTACCTTACCTTGCCAGCTAGCACTAGCTTCCCATATGGTGTATAACAACCCAGTCTATTTCTCAGCCAAATCTGTAATTGTAAGTTATAAACATTATAGAAATTATTTATTTTTCACAACTAATCAATGCCTAGTCCTTATCAAAAAGTTTTGTTTCTTAAATATGGCCGTTTTTATATTTATTTTGTATTTAACTCATTTAACTTGTAATTATAACATGGCTGATCCATATAAATACTTATACATATTAGTTGATATACAGATACATTGTTTGATGTATAGAGTTGATGTACAGATACATTGTTTGATGTATAGGTAGGCATTCAGATAATTTGTTACATTATTCCTGGTTTACTGTTGAACCCAAAAACCACATTCATTATTATTGCTCAGTTTTACTAATAAAGTAGTAGATCATGTAATCAAAACATTTATAAAAGCAAGATAATATTAGATGTATTATCTGTTGGTAATCCTAAATAATCCTAATAAATATTAATTGTATCTTTTAAATGTTGATTTATATTCTTGTACACTGACTTGCTTGTATGCAAATAAATTATAGATATACCTACATATATTTTAGCATTTCTTTAATGACCACAGTTATTTATTGTAATCTTTTTTGTTTATGTGCAATGAAGTTATACCTACAGTATATAAATACATATATAACATGCATACATTATATTATATCACTGTTTTTACACTTTCGTAAAGGACCATGGCTTCTTAGCAAGGTTAATATTTGAGCGATGTATGGCAGCAAACAAAAGGAGATAGTCAATGACCTAGGAGGTGTTTACAAATTTTCCATTCATTACATTACACAGCTGTTTCTCGCAGTCTTCATCTACCAGCCGCTTGTGCTTTACCAGTTCACTACACATAAAAAAAATACAGTTGATAACTTTCACTTTTTAGAAATGATGAAGTCGGTGAAAAATTCATTACATTTTAAAAACAGAAAATCAATGCTTGGATCTGTTTCAAAATAATTTTACGTTGGTTATTATCTAGCTTGTATTATTGTATGTAAGTGGAATAATCTTAATTTCTGTAGGTACCTAAAAAAATTTGCATGATAAAGTTCTTTACTGGCAAAATGAATTTTTCATTTTGACATATTGAAAATACTACATATAAGCACCATTAGCATAAAGGACTTTTTTATAATTTGAGCTACCTAAAAAATTAAAACAAATGTACATTGTAATTGATACCAGACACTACTACTTATACCATCAAGTTAGAATCAGTGTGTTTTTGACAGATCAATAAGACCTTAGCAATTATTGAAATCCACGAAACACCCGGGATCCATCAATACCCATCCCTTATCAAGTACCATCCGTGCTAGTCCACCACTACTTGTGTTTTTGCACTTTCGTAAAGGAACATACCTTGTTGGCAGGGTTGATGCCGTGGTTATTTGATTGATTTGTGACAACAATCACAGGGAGATATTCCGGTGGCCTAGGTGTTTACAATTGTTTCTCGCAATCTTCGTTTATCACCGGCATGCCAGTCGCACTTTCTTCTGCTGTGTTATCTTTTCAATATGGAAATATAGTGTGGCCTTATAAATACGTTTTACCTCAAACGAATAATAAGTATAATAAAATAACAGCGTGGAATATTAACTTAAGTATATCATAATCGTTTCTAATTCGAACGCGTATGCAACCAATCATACTTACGTAGTAAATAACCAAATCACAATACGAACAAGTGATTCACTCTCACAGATTTTAAACAATAACATTACGTTTTGAATGCTGGCTTTGTAAATGAGAGCTCTACATGACAAAGCCCTTGATTTCCAGGCATATTTAAATTTATTTGTAGTTATTTTGATTCTAACCTAACACACGAATTGTAGGTATGACACTTAATACATTAAGATGGAAAATAAATTGCCAGACGATCAAATAAAAAACCCGGGAGACGTGATTAGAAAAAAACTAGTTTCTCAATAAATACCTGAAAAATAATTACAGATAAATACAGTAGTTGCGTTTTGTAAATATATTTTGTGGAGGATCTTCCAAAAATGTCGGAAACTACAAGAAAAAAAGCCGTAGGAAACGTAAAAAAGGGTGTTTTTTGGTAACATTTCCAATTTTCGATCGCAACACGTTAACTCTTGAGTTGCCGTGGAATTTGACAGTTCAAATCGGGTTCAAATGTCAAATTATCGAAGTAAGTTCCTTCGATATGGCATTTCGCGGTAAGCTATGGACAGTAACTTCGATCCATAGGATGCTTCTATCGATCGATCGAATTCGCAAGTGGTTCGCGGTAGCATTCGCTGTCAAATGCCTTCGAATTTACTAATTTCGATTTTCGCGGTAGCCCCCCTGGGCGGCTACCGCGAAAATCGAAATTAGTAAATTCGAAGACAAGAAAATCCGATCGATAGAAAGTCACGTACCCTACCGGCAACCATCATCGATTTCGAGGTCGAAACTTCGAATCCATAGAATTGACCGACGTGACTGGAAGAATGAATGAATAGTGAAGTAACGCTTAAGCACCGCTTAAGCGTACATTACACGCATTGCTAAAAACCGGTATATTATTAACCAGCTTAAAACTGGGTCAAAAATACACAAATATTTAGATTTTCATACGGATAGCATGTTACGATATTAAAACAACTCTGTAAGGCAAGTTTTACTACTTATTTTAATTTTTGTTTGTGTTTGATCAATGAGCAAGTCACGACACTACATGACGGCTACTTTTTTAAATTGAAGAATTTATTGTAGACAAAAGCATATACATACAGCCTTGACAAAGTTTCTCGACTTATTTAAATGAAAAATTAAATTATTCATTTCTATTTTAATAATCGCTACAACACAATATATCTTAAATAAGTAATCATAAATTTTATCGGCTAGAATTGTAAATATGACTACTTAAATAATGTGGTAGGGAAATTTAATTAATACTGTCTACCTAATCTACGAATATACATAATTATGAAGTATTATGTAGGTAGTGTAGGTGTAAAACAAGCCCACGGGCCGTCTAACGTTAAGAAGCTACCGTAGCCGATCAATTTCTGGAAATTCAGAGTTTCATCTACGCATTTATGTCCCTCTGACCCTGCAGAACAAGGGGAACATGTTCTTGACTAGAATAAATAGAACACGGCGTTCAGCAATAATTTCCGTATATAATTATCAGTTACTACTTTGCATTAGTCAGGGCTTTACTTATAAATTTAAGGTTGGTGGTTGGTATGGTGAATAAAATACAACATGTTATTTTCTCAGTTCACATATTTATTAGTTAGGTTAGGTAATTAAATAATTGAACATCTTCACTACATTCGTATTTTTAAAAAGTTTTCCATGAATACAGTATATTTTTATTGATGGTTGTTGACTGAATGGTTCAGCTTTAAACTTTGTATTACATTTCATAGAATCAAGGAAATACCTATTACAAGACTAATTTCTGTTTTTCTCTATATTAAAATTTTTTTCTCAAGCAAAAGAAATCCTATAGATACCATTAATTCAAAATTCACTGACAAATTTTATTGTTGGCAGCAGGAACATAAAATGCGCCCTACTGGACTGAGACAGTTTGTTAGCGCAATGCGTTCAATACATTTATTTTGTGATAGATGACAATGGTTTGGAACAACCTGTATGACCCAGGTATTAAATTTCTATATTAAGAAAAAGTGGAATAGGAGCTTATACTATGTAGAAGAGGTTTGTTTATACAGTGGCGTTCAGTAATCCGTAGGTATTAAGACTATATGTATTAAACTAAATTATATAAAATTTTAGACAGGCAGCTGATGTTGCTGATAATCGCTAACAACCATATCGACGCGGCAAGATGCTCAAAAACATCGAAACGTGCACTCTAACGCCATGGTATGGAGGCCTGCTCAGTTAGTGAGCAACATGGCGCTCCCATATATCTGATTGCAACTGTACTCTTACATCCAAATCAAAGTTCACTTCAAACACAGTAATACCATTATAAAATTGAGTATTATAAGTACTTTACTAAAATTTGCTTGAATTTTACAATGTAAGTAGGTAGGTGCCTATTTATATTACTAAGTGCTTACACATTTGGTTCAGATCAGGCTGACAATTAAATAAATATAAATTATTGTAATGGGACATTCCGACACAAATCTTACCTACTCCAACGCGATAAGCTCAAGTACAGCGGTTTGTATTGTGGGTACTTAGCGAATATACCACGTAATTTTTTAAACACTGGCTAAATTTTGGTGAGAAGGGAAGAAAATCCAGTTCCATACATTTCACCTACCTACTAAAATATTGGAGTTCGTATAAAACAGCTGATTTATTGTCACTATTCAAATGTTAACCCCATAGTAAAAGTTCTTGGTGACCTCAGATATGAACCCTCTAATTAGGACACAAGGTGGAAGTACTAGTGCCTGACGCTGTACCAATACTTGTCATCATATATTGAGTTGCCATTGATAAGATAACATCAACTATTACAGCATTTAAACGATGAAACATTTGTGCGCCTTTAATGATGTAGGTACTACTAGGTACATAGCGATTTCAAAATAGCTTATTTCTAAATGATTTGCATTATTTTAAGATATGCTAACATTTATTAGGACTGAAAGTTAATATTTCAAACTCCCAATATTTGACATTCAAATTTGTCATCTATTGGGACTGCCAGTAAAAGCACATGTATTTTACTGGTATAATCGAATTGACTATGAAAATATATAATTTTGTAAAATTTCGATACTGTCACATTTGTCACCCTATAAAATAAATACTATTTAAATTATAAATATTGGATGTCATATACCAAATAAAAAAACGACCTAGATCACCAACGTCCGAGGTGGGAATCGAACCCACGTGCTCACCTTTCGCGGCTGATGCCTGCACCGCTCGGCCAATCGGTCTTAGCAACCACCAGTCAATGTTCTCGGTGCGGCGTCATATATTTATAATTTATATAGTATTAAGTAGTGTGACTACTGGGGAAAAAATAAAAATACAAATCAAAATATTTAGTTAATAAATGATTTGATTTGAGTTTTCACAATATCTTTAATAGATGGCAGCACCAGCTCTCTAGCTATTCTAGAAAAATTGAAACGTATTCTGGTAGGAGGTGCAGGCATGTATTGCTTGCCCTTAGAGTTAGGAGGCGCCTAGCATTGTAAGGAATTGCATATACCCGAGAAAATTGACTGGTGGTTGTTAAAACCGTGTGGCCGAGCGGTGCAGGCATCAGCCGCGAAAGCTCAGCACATGGGTTCGATTCCCATCTCGGACGTTGGTGATCTTGGTCGTTTTTTCTTTGGTATGTGACATCCAATATTTATAATTGATATAGTATTAAGTAGTGAGACTACTGGGGAAAAAATAAAAACACAAATCAAAATATTTAGTTAATAAATGATTCGATTTGAGTTTTCACAATAACTTTAGATACTATTTATCAAAACCATCAAACTCCTCTCCTAAAACACATGATAATACTTTAGGTAGATTTATAAATGAGCATAATATCGAGATTAAATATTTTTTGTTAACATATTACGCACTGGCATCTACTTCTACCTCATAAATACAAATATCCTTGACAAGAACAAATATTTTTATGGTAATACACAATGCCAATGTGGTGACGGCAGTAAGAATACATTTGCCACTACCCCAAATCTTCCTAAGGGATTGAAGTGTCACCGACCATTCTTTGATAGAAGATTGAGGATGGGCAGCAGCGTCATCATAGTGGACACATTACTGCGATCGCCAACCCGCTTGCCCAGCGTGGCGATTATGGGTATTTACCTCCTAATGCGTCTATGATGATGATGATGAAGTACACAAAGAGATGCCCTAATCTGTATTCGAACTCGGGACCTCCAGCTTTGCATGCAGGCCCACTACCGACTGAGTTAACAGTCTAATTACTTATATTATTATGTACAATCTGAACTATGCTAAGTGAACTCTGATTTAGAAGTATCTACGACAGCGACCTGTGCAAACTTAATAAATAAAAGCATTTCTGCTGATCTCGCTATTTTTAATCCGCAGTGATTCGATTTGGTTTGTAAT
The DNA here is from genome assembly GCA_025490895.1 of Thaumatotibia leucotreta. Lineage (NCBI taxonomy): Eukaryota > Metazoa > Arthropoda > Insecta > Lepidoptera > Tortricidae > Thaumatotibia > Thaumatotibia leucotreta. Next base: position 89,243 of record JALPQI010001069.1, read on the forward strand.
CTTAAATCTTTTTCTCTTGCTCTGAAAGCAGCGTTGTTGTACGAAATAAATTTTATCGTTGAAGATCGTTTACGCCGTAGTGTGTTGCCGGTCGCCGACTTGTCTCCTGTCCCCATTATGATCTGAAAATGATAATAATAGAATTAAAATACACATAGGTCACTAAAATTTTACCTAAAACTATAATAGACAACTGTTGCAATGTTTAGTACTGTTAATACCTTCGGGTCCCTAAATAAAAAAATAGAATCATCATTATCATATAAGCAGAAAATCGTGCACTAAATTAGAATAAGAAAAAGTAATTAAATTTGACTTAAAGACGTAAATTCAAATGAACAATACTTGAATTTACATTGTCTCTGTATTCATTTATTTCGGAGATATCTAGGTAATCTAGGTATGTATGTAATGTTTGCAACGATTTTGATGAAATTTGCGGTATAGAACGAACAATTAAAAATTATTTCTAGGAAATGCGGGGTGGGTATGTGCGTGCCCATTGAGGGTCCACGTTGGAATTTCGAGCTTTGGAATATGTCAATATTTAGTAAAAGTTCTGAAACAATTGTAAATGTAACCTTTAAGTAATTTGTAAAATTAGCCACTCCAAACTCCAAAGTTACGTTCGGTTAAAGGTGGACCCTCTGTCGTGACTACCAGTGGCCTATCCCTAGTGGCGTAAAGTTTTGTGGCTTATGTCCCTGGTATCCATATTTGATAATTCACTTAAAATTTACAACTGCTGTAAATGCCTACATTTGGTAAAAGATTTGTAAAACTAATTTTATTTATTGTGACTTCTTTCTGTTAACGCAATAAGAAAATGTGGCTTGCCGAATATGTGGTCCCTCAATTGATCGCGATAAGTCACATTAAGGGATATGAATGGTATTATATATTTTTCAAGAAACATTTTATTTCTGACATAAATAGAAGAAAAATGTAGCAGTAGTAGTAATCATACTATACGACATTATTAAGTTTAATCTTGGTAGAATAAATGGCAAAAGGGGAAGGGGAACAAGGAGATATACCTGGCTGGACTAACATAAATAACTTAATATATTTTTCGGTTACCGCGAGGATTATACATAAATAAATAAATATCTTGGCACATCTTACACAAATCGACCTAGTCCCACGGTAAGCTCAATTAAGGCTTGTGATGTGGGTACCAAGCGACGATATATATAATAGATAGATACATATAGGTACTTAAATACGTGGACAACCATGACCAAGGAACAAAAATATTTGTGATAAATAAATACACAAATAATGCTCTCGCCGGGATTCGAACCCGGAACCTCCAGCTTCGTAGGCAGGGTCCCTACCAACTAGGCTACGGAGGCTGACAATGTAACAAAACACATGAAATAAAACTATGGAAAACGGATAAACACGCGTATATTAATTGAATTTAACTTCATCTCGACGTTTCGAACACTTTACAGGGTTCGTGGTCTGCGGGCGACTACAATTAATATACACGAGTTTATCCGTTTTTATAGTTTTATTTTATACTTGAAGTAACTTATGTGATTTCTGATATCAAATGCAGTGCGAGGTTATTAGTGACTCAGGAAACACTGTACTTATATAAATATTTGTGACAAATACACAAACAAATGTCGTCTCAGGGATTTGAGCTGGGTACCTCCAGCTTAATAGGCAACTATTCATTAACCAACGAAATATGGTTTATTCCTTAATGAACGAACCATATCAATATATAGAGATTTTAATCAATAAAATAACTCAATAATTTACCTTATCTTGCCAGCTAGCACTAGCTTTTCATATTGTGTATAAAAATCCAATGTGTTTCTCAGCCAAATCTGTAATTTTAAGTTATAAACATTATAGAAATTATTGATTTTTGACAGCCTTCAATAACCACCTAACTGCTGCCTATGTAGTGAGTTTCAAACCCAGTAGGTAAGGGATGTCTTTGAGTGTTTATCAAAAAGTGTTGATTCTTATGATTAACCAAGTTTGTGTTCTAAAAGTGCGTAATTATAGAATAATGCAATTTATCATTGAATAGGTATCTTAAAAAGAATAAAAGGTCTCAAAGAAAGGTTTTTTGTAACCCTTAAATTGGCAAATTTCTAGCCTCATCGCCATTATAAAAAAAAATCAAAAAGTAAGACTATGTTCATTGTGACGAACATTGCCAAATTACGGGCTAAGGTTAATATTCAGCCTCCATAGGCGTAGCCTAGTTGGTAGTGACCCTGCTTACGAGGCTGGAGGTTCCAGGATCGAATCCAGCCGCATTATTTGTGAATTTATTTATCACAAATATTTGTTCCTTGATTGTGGCTGTGTATGTATTTAAGTATCTATATGTATCTATCTATTATACACAGGGTGATCAATCCAAATGGGTCAGTATGGAGGTTTTGGAAACCACAACAGATAGCTAAATCTTGCCTTTGTCTACTTAATAAAACAGACGAAGAAAACAGAAACATATAAGTACCTAAACTAACTGTTAAAAATATAACAAAATCAATCTGCATTATATGCATTTCTGTACCAGTGCTGCCATCTGTTAGTAGTTAAGCTACAACTATGTATAGCGGTAGGTACTTTGAAAACTAAATAAATTAGTCTGTTTGTAACTGTCAACACGAGTTTTAATAGGTTATGTGCTCCAGCATATTTTTTCCATAAAAGTATTTAATTAACGTTCAGATTAGTCCAGATTATTGTTCAGTTGTGTTAGTGTTAGTTGTGTTAAAATAATGTCTTCGAATTTCATCGCTAATGTGCCAAAGTTGATGGGCCGGGAAAACTACGATGAGTGGGCGTTTGCGGCAGAGAACTTACTTGTCTTGGAGGGAATGAGTGAACTCATACTAAGCAAGAAAGATACCAAAGACAGCGGCGAGATTACGGCGGCGGCGGCAGTTGATCCGGTGGATGCAAAAGCCAGAGCGAAGCTAGTTTTAACAATAGACCCGTCCTTATATGTACATATTAAGAGTACGAAGACTACAAAGGAGTTATGGGACAAGTTAAAATCGATGTTTGATGATCGAGGTTTTTCCAGAAAAATAACCCTTCTTCGGAATTTAATATCAATCAGGCTGGAGAATTGTGATTCAATGACGTCATACGTAACGCAGATTGTTGAAACATCACAGCGGTTGCGAGGTACGGGATTTGACATTAACGAACAATGGATTGGATCGTTGTTGTTGGCAGGATTGCCAGACAGATTCGCGCCAATGATAATGGCGATTGAGCACTCAGGCATTTCAATTGACGCAGATGTCATTAAGTCGAAGCTGCTCGATATGGAATCGAGTGACGCACAAAGTTGTAGTGGTGCATTAGCGGCAAAAAGTTTTTATAAGGCTGGCAACACAAAGAACAACGCGTCAAGAAACGTCAATGTCAAGTCGACACTGACAGGCTCGAAGAAAATGATTACCTGCTATTCTTGCAAACAAACGGGTCATTACAAAAATCAATGTCCGAATGCAAATGTAAATAAAACTGAAAAGCGTAAACAATCGAGCGCATTTAGTGCAGTGTTTTTGAGTGCTAAGTTTAGTAGTACGGATTACTACGTGGATTCGGGTGCAAGTGAGCATATGAGCCCGAATAAACAGTGGTTGACAAATGTGTCAAACGAACCTCGTGTTAAAGAAATTGTTGTTGCAAACAAAAGTGTAATACCAGTAGAATGCAGTGGAGATTTGTGTATCATCACAGAGGCAGAGGGTATTGAATACGAGATTCCAGTTAAGGACGTGCTGTATGTACCAAGTTTGGCAACAAATTTATTGTCAGTTAGCGAGCTTCTACGCAAGGGCAATAAAGTTATCTTCGAGAACGACGGATGTTGTATTTACAACAAGAATGGAGAGTTGGTGGCTACGGCAGACTTGGTCGAAGGCGTCTATAAACTACATGTTGTGCAACCTAAAAGTTGTTTATTGGCATCAGCAACTGCAAGTGTGTGGCACCGTAGACTTGGACACATTTGTAGTGATGACCTGAATAAAATGAATGAAGGTGCAGTTACAGGGATATCTTTCAAAGATAAGTCGCATATTACGAAGGAAAATTGTGTGGTATGCTGTGAGGCTAAGCAGGCTCGACTACCATTTTCACACGTCGGTACCAGAAGCACAGATGTTCTTCAGAGGGTGCATAGCGATTTATGTGGACCTATGGAGGTGAAATCTCTAGGAGGTTCAAGATATTTTATGCTTCTAGTAGATGACTACAGTAGAATGACTTTTGTTTATTTTTTGAAAACAAAAGATGAGCTTTTGAATACTTCAAGCAGTTCAAGTTGCTGGTTGAAAATCAAACTTCAAAGAAAATCCAGTCCATAAGGACAGATAATGGGCTTGAGTTTTGTAATAAAACTTTTGAAAAATATCTACAACAGTCAGGAATAGTACACCAGAAGAGCAACCCATATTCGAGTGAACAAAATGGATTGGTTGAACGCCAGAATCGCTCTGTGGGAGAGAAAGCCAAGAGTTTGTTGTTTGACGCAGGTCTAGAAAAGAAGTTTTGGGCAGAAGCCGTTCACACGGCTGTGTATTTGAAAAACAGGTCTATAGCGTCAGGTTTGAACAACAAAACTCCATATGAGGCATGGACAGGGCAGAAGCCTGATGTTAGCAACCTATGAATCTTCGGCAGTAAGGTCATGGTGCATATCCCCAAAGAACGTCGACTGAAGTGGGACAAGAAAGCAAAGTCTTGTATACTTGTTGGCTATGCGGACAATGTCAAGGGGTATAGAGTCTATGATCCCAATAACAATAGTATAACAACTAGTAGGGATGTTGTTATAATAGAGGAGGGAATGAACATGGAGGCCAGTGTGCAGATCGAAGTCTTGTGTCCTGAAAAAGAAGATACAGTAGATCCTGTAAAAGAAGAGCTGCAAGATTTGCCTGAGGAAGGTGCAGAGACCTCAGATCATGGCGAGCCAGATACCTCGGTTGAATCTGATGAGGCGGAGTTTTTTGAGCTTCCCAGTTTTCCAGATGACCGCGGGGCTGATATGAGTGCTGCTGCAGCTGAGAAGGCACCTGTTCAAGATCCGTCTCCAGCAAAGAGAATAAGGAAGAAACCAGAGAGATATGGATTCTCAAGTATGTGTGTGGAATCGAATCCGACCACAGGTGATGGAGGAATAAGTCTCCAAGAAGCCATGAACGGCCCTGAATCTTCATTTTGGAAGGAAGCTATGAGAGAAGAGCTGAAATCCTTTGAGGAAAACCAAGCATGGGAACTAGTGGACTATCCTGAGAATAACACAGTGGTTCAGTGTAAGTGGGTGTTCAAAAAGAAAGTGGACTTAGAAAATAAAGTGAGATATTGTGCGCGTTTAGTTGCAAAGGGCTTCACCCAAAAGGAAGGTGTCGACTTCCATGAAACATTTTCACCAGTGCTTAGATATTCTACGCTAAGACTTTTATTTGCTCTTGCTGTAAAACTAGATTTAGATATTAGTCACTTGGATGTAACTACTGCTTTTTTAAATGGTTATTTAAATGAGACTGTGTATATGACTCAACCTGTGACCCCTGACTGCAGCAATAATAATAATAAAGTTTTAAAATTAAAAAGGGCGATATATGGCCTTAAGCAGTCGTCTAGGGCTTGGTATCAAAGAGTAGATGAGTATTTGCATAGTCTAGGATATGTCAAATCTAAATTTGAGCCATGTTTGTTTACCAAGTTTGAAGGTGGTGTTAAAATTATCATAGCTCTGTTTGTAGATGATTTTTTTGTTTTCTCCAACAGTAAATCAGCAACTAATCAGTTAGTGCATGAGCTTAGTGCTAATTTTAAGATCAAAAACTTGGGACAGTTGAAACAATGTTTGGGAATGAGGGTCAAGGTCACAAAGGGTATGATTACAGTTGATCAAGAGCAGTATGTAACTGAATTACTTCATAAATTCAATATGACTGATAGTAAATTAGCTGAAACTCCTATGGAAGTTAATTTACAGTGTGAAAAGTCTGAAAATGTGTGTAGAGATAAGAAATATCCTTATCAACAATTGTTAGGCAGTTTAATGTACCTGTCAGTATTAACCAGACCGGATATTTCATATAGTGTAAGTTATTTAAGTCAATTCAATAATTGTCATGATGAAAGTCATTGGAAACATGCCAAAAGGATTTTGAAATATTTACATAAAACTAAGAATTTTGGTCTTGTGTATAAAAAGGATAATTCTCATCTTGAATGTTTTGTTGATGCTGACTGGGGGTCAGATGTCAATGACCGCCGGTCATACTCTGGATTTTGTTTCACATTATCAAATAGTGTGGTATCTTATGAGTGTAGAAAACAGAGAACTGTTTCGCTTTCAAGCACGGAGTCAGAATTTGTAGCTATGTCTGAAGCGTGCAAAGAGGCTATCTATTTAAAAAACCTTATTACTGAGATTTTAGGTAACTGTGATACTATTGTGTTATACAATGATAGCCAAAGCGCGCAAAAATTAGCTATAAATCCAATGTTTCACAGACGGTCAAAACATATTGACATTCGTTGTCATTTTGTCCGTGAAGCAGTGGCCAATAATTATGTAAAATTAAGTACATGCCAACAGCTGATATGCCAGCAGATGTTTTGACAAAAAGTTTGTGTGCTGTAAAACATCATAAATTTGTTAAATTATTAGGCGTAACAGCTGTCTAGTAGACATAAGCTTATTTTTTGATTTTGTTAGGTGGTGGTGTTAAAAATATAACAAAATCAATCTGCATTATATGCATTTCTGTACCAGTGCTGCCATCTGTTAGTAGTTAAGCTACAACTATGTATAGCGGTAGGTACTTTGAAAACTAAATAAATTAGTCTGTTTGTAACTGTCAACACGAGTTTTAATACTAACTTATATGAATTTCGATTTCACTTTAGAGGCATTCCATTGTATTGTGATTTCTGATATCAAATTCAGTGCGAGGATATTAACGATTCAGGAAACACCGTGTATAAGTGAAGTACACAAACAAATGTCCTCGCAGAGATTTGAACTTGGAACCTCCAGCTCTGTAGGTAGAGTCACTAGGATGCTTCATTATTCATACACCAATAAAATATGATTTATTCCTTAATGAACCATATCAATATAGAGATTTAAATCAATAAAATAACTCCGTAGCCTAGTTGGTTGTGATCCTGCCTACAAAGCTGGAGGTTCCGGGTTCGAATCCCGACGAGAGCATTATTTGTATATTTATTTATCACAAATATTTTTGTTCCTTGGTCATGGCTGTCTATGTAGGTATTTAAGTATGTATACGTATCTATCTTCGCCTGGTACTCACATCACAAGCGTTAATTGAGCTTACCGTGGGACTAGGTTGATTTGTGTAAGATGTCCCAAGATATTTATTTATATTTAATAAAATAACTCAATAATTTACCTTACCTTGCCAGCTAGCACTAGCTTCCCATATGGTGTATAACAACATAGTCTATTTCTCAGCCAAATCTGTAATTGTAAGTTATAAACATTATAGAAATTATTTATTTTTCACAACTACCTAATCAATGCCTAGTCCTTATCAAAAAAATTTGTTTCTTAAATATGGCCGTTTTTATATTTATTTTGTATTTAACTTGTAATTATAACATGGCTGATCCATATAAATACTTATACATATTAGTTGATATACAGATACATTGTTTGATGTATAGAGTTGATGTACAGATACATTGTTTGATGTATAGGTAGGCATTCAGATAATTTGTTACATTATTCCTGGTTTACTGTTGAACCCAAAAACCACATTCATTATTATTGCTCAGTTTTACTAATAAATTAGTAGATCATGTAATCAAAACATTTATAAAAGCAAGATAATATTAGATGTATTATCTGTTGGTAATCCTAAATAATCCTAATAAATATTAATTGTATCTTTTAAATGTTGATTTATATTCTTGTACACTGACTTGCTTGTATGCAAATAAATTATAGATATACACCTACATACATTTTAGCATTTCTTTAATGACTACAGTTATTTATTGTAATCTTTTTTGTTTATGTGCAATGAAGTTATACCTACAGTATATAAATACATATATAACATGCATACATTATATTATATCACTGTTTTTACACTTTCGTAAAGAACCATAGCTTCTTAGCAAGGTTAATATTTGAGCGATGTATGGCAGCAAACAAAAGGAGATAGTCAATGACCTAGGAGGTGTTTACAAATTTTCCATTCATTACATTACACAGCTGTTTCTCGCAATCTTCATCTACCAGCCGCTTGTGCTTTACCAGTTCACTACACATATAAAGAAAATACAGTTGATAACTTTCACTTTTTAGAAATGGTGAAGTCGGTGAAAAATTCATTACATTTTAAAAACAGAAAATCAATGCTTGGATCTGTTTCAAAATAATTTTACGTTGGTTATTATCTAGCTTGTATTATTGTATGTAAGTGGAATAATCTTAATTTCTGTAGGTACCTAAAAAATTTGCATGATAAAGTTCTTTACTGGCAAAATGAATTTTTCATTTTGACATATTGAAAATACTACATATAAGCACCATTAGCATAAAGGACTTTTTTATAATTTGTGCTACCTAAAAAATTAAAACAAATGTACATTGTAATTGATACCAGACACTACTACTTATACCATCAAGTTAGAGTCAAAAGTGTGTTTTTGACAGATCAATAAGACCTTAGGAATTATTGAAATCCACGAAACACCCGGGATCCATCAATACCCATCCCTTATCAAGTACCATCCGTGCCAGTCCACCACTACTTGTGTTTTTGCACTTTCGTAAGGAACATACCTTGTTGGCAGGGTTGATGCCGTGGTTATTTGATTGATTTGTGACAACAATCACAGGGAGATATTCCGGTGGCCTAGGTGTTTACAATTGTTTCTCGCAATCTTCGTTTACCACCGGCATGCCACTCTCACTTTCTTCTGCTGTGTTATCTTTTCAATATGGAAATGTAGTGTGGCCTTATAAATACGTTTTACCTGAAACGAATAATAAGTATAATAAAATAAATAACAGTGTGGAATATTAACTTAAGTATATCATAATCGTTTCTAATTCGAACGCATATGCAACCAATCATACTTACGTAGTAAATAACCAAATCACAATACGAACAAGTGATTCACTCTCACAGATTTTAAACAATAACATTACGTTTTGAATGCTGGCTTTGTAAATGAGAGCTCTACATGACAAAGCCCTTGATTTCCATGCATATTTAAATTTATTTGTAGTTATTTTGATTCTAACCTAACACACGAATTGTTGGCATGACACTTAATACATTAAGATGAAAAATAAATTGCCAGACGATCAAATAAAAAACCCGCGAGACGTGATTAGAAAAAAACTAGTTTTTCAATAAATACCTGAAAAATAATTACAGATAAATACAGTAGTTGCGTTTTGTAAATATATTTTGTGGAGGATCTTCCAAAAATGTCGGAAACTACAAGAAAAAAAGCCGTAGGAAACGTAAAAAAGGGTGTTTTTTGGTAACATTTCCAATTTTCGATCGCAACACGTTAACTCTTGAGTTGCCGGGGAATTTGACAGTTCAAATCGGGTTCAAATGTCAAATTATCGAAGTAAGTTCCTTCGATATGGCACTTCGCGGTAAGCTATGGACAGTAACTTCGATCCATAGGATGCTTCGATCGATCGATCGAATTCGCAAGTGGTTCGCGGTAGCATTCGCTGTCAAATGCCTTCGAATTTACTAATTTCGATTTTCGCGGTAGCCCCCCTGGGCCTAAAATATTGAAATTCTATTTTATTTGGAAGAGAATTGATTTTGTAATGGATTACGATTATTACACGGTCATCGAACTGAAGACGGAGCTATAAAACAGGCGCGCAAAGTCACTGGTATTCAAAGTAATTACTTTAATTATAAATATTACATGTCATATACCAAAGAAAAACGACCAAGATCACCTATGTCCGAGGTGCTTGCCCTCAGAGAATGGTCAAAGGCGCCTAGCCTTGTAAGGGATTGCATATACCCGAGAAATTTGACCGATGGTTGCTAAGACCGAGTGGCCGAGGGGTACAGGCATCAGCCGCGAAAGCTGAGTACGTGGGTTCGTTCCCCACCTCGGACATAGGTGATCTTGGTCGTTTTTCTTTGGTATATGACATGTAATATTTATAATTTATATAGTATTAAGTAGTGTGACTACTGGAGAAAAACTAAAAAAGTACAAATCAAAATATTTAGTTAATAAATAATTTGATTTGTACTTTCGCAATATGTTTAATTACTTTAACTTTGTTAATTTCATGAGAATTGACTTGGAACTATTTTATTTATTTATTTTAGGTAACAATATGCCTAAAGTAATGGTTTTCAGAATAAATAAACCTATAAATATGTTGAAAATTAAATGCGCGTATTTATTTTGACAGTTCGTTAAACGGTCGGCTCAGTGCTGCCATCTCACCTCCCCATAGCGGCAGAAAAAGTATCAAAAACCCTCATTTAACTACGACGGTTCTAGCATAACTATTGCACCAAAGCAACTCGTAGCCTTGTCGTGGCAACCTATCTCTTTCGACTGTCAGATTATTTATGCGACACTTTTGTTACAATTTGCTGAAGTTTAAGAGTCCAACTCAATAAATTTTGTAAAGCGGACTATAACGCTTGTAGAGACACACCATAATGGCATAGACAAAAGTTTTTCTTATGTGTCGAGGTTGGCAGAATTGACTGTCAGTCAAAGAAAAACCAAAAGGCAAAATTTACATGCATGTTGATTGATTTTATTTTCCAACTTTTCCTGCGTTTTGAAGAAACCTTATTATAAAAATATCATTGATTATTATATGGACTACAGATTGTAATCTAACAAAACCCTATGTAATATTCTATTGAGTATGGCTAGTTTGTGATTATGTCTGCGCGTAATTACTTATCGGCGCGTGAAAAGAATATCAACAAATACATCGATTCCTTACCTCATATAAATTCTCAGAAGTTTAACTATCGTTCTGAGCTGCCTGCTTTGTCGGCTAGCAAAAATAATTTAGTTAACCGTAATTTAAATTATTCGTTCGAAGTGCCTTATCGCCTGGGAAGTGCCGAGAGACCCACTACTCCGTTTTCAGACTTCTTTTCAGAGAGTGAGACAGGTACGTGTTATGGAATCATTCATGAATTAGTTTTCAATCCTCTAAGTTGTGCTAACAATCAAAACTACACCATTTCATATGCTTAAATCATTATGAAAGTCATGAAAACAAATGCAAAATATTTTTTTATTAAAGTAAGATTCCAAATGAAATTGAGAATTGCTGCTACACAGAGTATCTTTATCATTTTACACATAATTGAAACAGTATCAAAGGAGCAATTGGAAAGGATGACTTTGTCTTCTATGTAATCTAAAAGCAAGTATCTTAGTTGCCAAAGAATACTTGTTTCTGATATGCAACATTTTGCAGATATTTGTAATATTCTTGAAATACTTAATTCAGCATTTTGTGTTAACTCATACACAATATTAAAATATCAACAATATTGATTTAAAATTTCATGTTTTTCACTCTTATTGACTCTTATGACAAATAATGGGACTTAAATGTCAGGATATTTAATAAATATAAGTGTACATAGTTTAGTCCAATTGAGGAGTGTCTTTTCAAAAGGGCTTATTTCCACTTTCAACTTTTTTTAAACTATACCTATATGTAGTTTTGCTAAATGTAGAGAAATACATGTATGTTTTGAATTTCAAGTTCTAATAAGCCTCTTGTCCTCCAAAAGGTTAAAATATCAAAATCCGTATCAAAAGGGCCTATTTCTCCCTTATACTAAGAAAATGATACAAGCTTTTAGAAGTGTATATTTTATTATAATAACTTATTATTAAGTACTTTTTGTAGAAATGAAGGATTTGTAAAATTTCCTTGAAAAACAGCTTGTGTATTATTGGATTATCTCACAAGTCCACAACAAAACAGCTTAATTCTAAAAGTTTCGCATCAAAAGGGCTTAATTCTGAAAATGTATGGTATATTAACTTAAAAATTAAGTTGATAAAGCAATATATTTAGTGGCATAACTTTTATATCAACTCACTTAAGGACTATATCAAAAACACAGAAAGAATATCGAAATGAAAACCGTGGATTTAAATTTTTCTCAATTTCCCAAAAAAAGTTACAACTGGAAATAAGCCCTTTTGAAAAGACACTCCTCAATTACTTGTGAAAATATAAATATTACGATTGATAAACATTCTAAAGAAATATTTTTATAATTAACTTTTTGGATTGAATAAAACAAAAAAAAAGTTTCTATTTGTCTGGTGTCTAGAAAATGAGGACTTAATTATCAGTAACTTGGTAATTTCAATAAAATTCATGTTTCTATGTATAGGGACGCCAGATTTCCGCAGTGAGGAAAGTGATAGCAGTGCCGGCTCAGCATTACGCAGGAGCACAGCAGAAGCCACGAGAACCTTAGCTGCGGAGTGGGAGAGAATAGAGAGGACACTGTATGACGAGGATGGAGAGAAGAGCGCAAGGCCGCAGATCATTGAAGAGTGCAAGCAGTGGAGACAGCTGCATCCACAGCTTAGGTATTTTGATCACTATTTAATATATAGTCGCCATCACTGCCATCAAATATATCAAAGCAGCCACAGTTCTCAAAAATATCTAAACATGCACTCTAAAACCCTGATATTTATTTAAATATTTATCACACGGGTTCCTCACGTAATTTAAGTCGATAATTGCTCGACATGTTTTGATCCATTTAGAGGATCCTCATCATGGAGTATCCGCGACCAAAGCCCGATGTGTAAATATGTTTGAGTCTCACGTTAGTTATAATTCTAAAACCCTGATATTTTTTGTGTATTTGTTTGCATAAATTAAGTATCATTATTATGCATAAAACCGGCGTGACTCGGGCGACCGTGACCATGGCAATAGCAGACAGAAAAAAAGTAGATTCACCCCTGTGCATGTTAGGGTGTACTGGTGTAGGTATTGATTGTATTTTTTTTTAACTTATTAATCCTGAGATCAATATTCTACACAATTGTATTGTTATGAATAAATGAAAATACACCCTGGCTGCATCAATGCCTCTAGTGGCAACTGTTTTAGCCAAATGTATATATCTGCTTCGGTTATTTTTCTGCCACGGGGACTGCTTCAACTCCTTTGTTGGTGCTCATGGCCGGTGTAACCAATCATGTTTCGAAAGACCCGTGCACACTAGAGAACAATAAATATACTGATTATCAGACTTAGGTCTTTCCTTAACATGCAGGCTTTTAATTCTCCAAAATACCAAATATCAATGTGTCTAAAATAGGAATTTTTTGTACTTACTTTTAGATTTTAAATTTATGATTGTCAGGCTTAAGTTGCTGAAAAGAAGTCCATTTAATCAAGTCACAAAATTCAGCCTAATCATAGGCAAAGCTAGAATCTGTTGTGGGAATGGAAAAAAATATTTTCCCCACACTAGCTCGGATACACCTACTTCCCTTACTGATTTCAGTGAGGGAAGTTGCATTTTAATCACTTGTGAAGGAAGTAAATTGACAGATGAACCGTGAAACGTTCAAAACCATGGAACGTAAAACCCTGGTATGGCTATGATTCGCTGATTATTTTTTGAGGGATACCATGAAAATTTTATCATACACCAGATTATTTCATTTATTCAAGATAATAAATTAGATTTTTAGTATTTCATAAAAACCTGTCGCAAAATCTTGTCATATTGGACAAAAACCAGATAGTATACTTTTACATTCAGAACGCAACCCGCTAACACTGACGTCTTGTACGTCAATGTTGCCAACTTATAAAAAATACTCGAATGTACAGTTTTGGAAGGAAAGTTTCCTATGTAATATCTTACCAAAAAGTAGGCAATTTAAGTTTACCTCACACATTTTTTAAAATGATTGATGTTTTAAAGCTGCCGAATACAGATTTTATACTTAAACATGATAGAAATTTTTACAATTTAATTAATGTAGGTAGGTTTTATTGTAATTATAAAAAAACTGATTTGTTGCATTGATTGTTTTTTTTACACGTTCGTAGCTGCTTCCTCGCTTTAGTGTGGGGAAAAATGTTGTGTTACACATGGGAGCAAAGTTTGTTTAATTATCGTGCCTTGTAACCCTCGCAACGCTCGAGATTCCATTTTTAAACCACTCGCTTCGCTCGTGGTTCAACTATGGAATCTCTCGCTAGCTCGGGTCTCAATATTGGTACGATGATTAAACAACCACTTTCCTCCCTTGTACAACAAATAACTATTTTCTCCACTACCAAAATGAGAGAGATTCAGGAACTTAAATGTATTATTTTGTTTTGGTATTAATAACTCTCACAGTGGTCACTTTCGCTATTAAATACTAGTTAGGATGTGACATCAATGATGATAAATGATTAAAACGGAACCTTTAGACAGTGCTTTTATCATTTATAGTGGGATCTTATTGGCCTTGGATATCAATTTCAATTATTTTATTATAATTTCCAGGGTTATTGGCAAAGCTATATCTCTGCCAGAAAAACGGGCGTCTTTCAGAGGAATCGAACAGGACGAGATAATAGCTATGCACTACAGTGACTACGAAGGATTCAGTGAAAGCGAGGAGCGCCTATCTCAGAGCAGTACCGATGTGACCCCTCAGAATTCCCCAAGAATATCCATAGAAAACCTAGTGGAGCCCAAAATGCTGCGCGAAAAGGTAATGCTATTTCCTATGTTTGGCGACGAGCATGAACTTCCGGACACATTTTGTTCGCTCTTACACATCACCCCAATACAAATACGTAGCCCAATACACAGGAAAAGACAGAATCCATTTATAAAATCGGAAATCGCTTCGTCGCGTTGGATGCGAAACTCACGACCCGATTCGTCTGTAAACTATGATCGGAATAGTGCAAAATCTTTTGTTTCTTTAGACCCATCACACTATGGAACCGCTATGAGTGCTTCGGAACGTAAAAACGGCAGAGTTATCACTGCAAAAAGTAGAGATTTGGCCAAATTAGAGCCACTACACACTCCTGAGTTGTACCATGATGCCCACAGGTTACCAAGTGCGTTTGGCCAGCATAATAATACGAGAAAGGTTTCACTCCCGCCCTTATTACTCGAGGAAGAAAAACGGAAAGTCAGCGCAGGAAAAAAACATACCATGAAAATGAGAAAATCATCAAAACATGTGCATAATTTGGACAGGGTTAAATAACAAACGTTTCGAATTATACATGAACTGTGACAAATTGTTGAAACCGAGTTAATAGTATTGACGAGTGAAATTATAGTAGGCGTGATCGAACAATATACCTATTATGTCGAATGATTAGAGTATGGCACTGGGAGCATTTCTTTTTATGATGTAGGCGTGGGCGTAGGTAGTATTTTGCACATGAGGAAGATGTTTCAAAGTTTGACTGTACTGTGTGTTTCATGACTGAGCTGTAGTTTTGTTGTCAGCTCATAAATATATGTGACCAGTGATCATATTGCCTTGAAGAGACATTTTTATGCAGACTAGCATTCAAGTTTCAGATGCGTGGTAGATTTCACATTTTTGGGTTGGATAGCACAAAGCTCGCCTAGTACGCCAGTGAAATTTTACACAAAATTCTCCTATAAATGCAAAGTGCAATATATCTAATGCTGATTTTTTTTGTTATTTAGTATCTAAAAGGAAGTTTGAAACCTAATTTTGCAAGCAAACATTTTTCTGCATTCTTAGCAAATTGACTAAGAATAAATATTTCGTAATTTTACTTTGATTGATAAAGTGTGACGTTTGCGATATTTAGTACTTTATGAGTACGCAAACACTAAAAGTTGATTAAATTAGGAACAAGTTTTAAGTCTATCCACAACCTCCTAATATCTTGTGGGATATGAGATTCCAAGAAATAAGTTTTCTTATCACTATGATTATGAATTTTCTTATTTCTAAATATTTTATCTATTTCACACATAAATGTTAAAATATATATATATTTTTTAATTTAGATCCCAAATATCGTATAAAACTTGTACCTTTACATCGCGCTTTGCATTTTTTATGTAAAGTTTCACTAGCGTATAGTGTTTTAGGCTATTGATTGATGGTGAGTATAGCAGTATTATTAATTTAGTATTAAAAGTGTTTCAATTTGCTGTTGAGATTTGCGAGTTTTAAGACTGTGCCTTTGATCTGTTAATAGAATGTTGTTTATTTGTTTGTACTAAGGAAGTGCCTTAGTTTCTCAAAGTTTTGTTTACTCCTTGTGGAGAACATATAAGAATGAAATATATATTTTTATCATTAAAATAGTTTTTTTTTCATCTCGTTATAGTCACGTTAGGCTAGATTCACTCGGAGTATTTTCTCCCGTATTCGAGATTTTCTCGAAAGTCGTAGTGACAATAGACTTTGTTTAATACAGTTCACACACGCATTCTCGAATACGGTGTATGGGATCCGTGTGAATGTTATTATTCAAAGTCTATTGTCACTACGACGTTCGAGAAAATCTCGAATACGGTATACGGGAAAAAAATACTCCGTGTGTATCTAGCCTTATTCTTTTCACCCTATAGAAGGATTCTCACTCTAGAAGCTAATATCAATTATCTTTATATGACGTATAGGTATTAGTGGTTGATATAGGAAGCAGAAAAACAATATATCAAATACAAATACAGAATTTATTTTGATATTTACATTATTTGCATTTTATTAACAATCAACATCAACAATATTAAATAATTTGTCCTTGTGGTGTGATACATTCGAACATACTAGCAACATTACACTGCTATCCGATTTCAGTGTTGCCAGATAGCAGTGTGGTGTTGCCAGGCAA
Source organism: Thaumatotibia leucotreta (assembly GCA_025490895.1). Lineage (NCBI taxonomy): Eukaryota > Metazoa > Arthropoda > Insecta > Lepidoptera > Tortricidae > Thaumatotibia > Thaumatotibia leucotreta. Next base: position 106,146 of record JALPQI010001069.1, read on the forward strand.
TAACGGTGGTATTCTGTAAACGATCGACTAGAAGCGGTGAAACATGGGGTATTTGACGCTGAGAACAATTTGAGCAACTGCTGAAAAAGCTGTGAGCTTCTAGTATGGGGTTGCCATAATTATTAAGCTCGAAACACCACGGAATAATAAATGGAAAAGTATAATATTTGGACGCTTTCTTTCTTTCAATCCCCAAAACGGAGTCGTCAATCTTTGAATTTTTTTACGACACGGAGAGTTCAAATTCATTAGTTAAATAAATAATCATAAGTAGCAACGTAAATACAGCGATCTACCTATTATTGACAAATTATGAAAGTGAGTTTATTATTGTACTTACAAAAAAAAAATCGAGATTAATATTATGGCAACCCGCAGCGAAAATTTGCGCTATTTTGCGCATTTGGATGTGTTTCTATTTGGCACTGTTAACATTGACTTTAGAATTTTACACACTTTATTAGAATTTTTTAAGTTACATTCCAAATCAGTGCCAAATAAAGGCAAGAAGTAAACTGTAGACCAATCTTGCGACAGAGCGATCCTTTGTGTTGCTATTTATTAATTTTACACAGTATAAATTTAAATTGTTACAATTATTTACCTCACAGCCATCATTATAATATTGATACTACGTTAATAAAGAGGACTATGTGTAACAACACGATAAGATGGCATTCAGCTTACAAAAGGGTCTAGCGAACATCGTAGGTATTAGAGAGTGTAAGATTTATTTATATACGTATATAATACATGAAAAACCACCATTCCGTTTCTAAAAACGTTAACAACCTCAAGCTATTAGCAATAGTCAACAATGTTGTTAATTCTAGGAATTTTATGCACACAGAATGTGAAGTACTAGTAGCGAGTAGGCATTTAGTGTTTGTATAATTTTTCTCGAAATTTCCCTGTTCCTAGATTTAGGGGGGTTAGTTAGGAGTCGGCATGGCTTAGTTGGTAAGACTATCCCGCATCACAGTATCATCGGCTTATTCAGATTTATAAGGTATTTTATATATTGCGCTTACCGTTGGCTTTTATTGGTAGCAAAACAACTCAAACTGTACGCTTAGCACAGATTGGTATGTCAGTATGTCGCCGCGAGATAGATTTTCTATCTTTTACCAACATGAATAAAAGAAGGATGGATAGTCTTATCTCGCGGCGACATATTGTCGCACTGATCCTGTGCTAAGCCTACTGATGACGTGATGACGAATTGATAGGTAACAATAATCTTCTCTCAGTTTCTATACAGAGTTGTGTCCTTCAAGTAAATGCTGTGTAGACGATGACATTTAGCAAAGTTTCATTCAATGTATTATTTGCCATGGTGTAAGGAACTACAAGCACCATCTCGCGTGACTTAGTGTGTTACACTTAGATGGGGTTATAACATACATCGAGGTTAAATTAGAGTTACTACATGTCAAATGACCGTAATTCAGTATCTAGATGACAAATATTATCATTCGCAAGGAATCTAGGGAATCATATTTCAATAAGTAATTAGAATCAGCCGTTGATAGTTTGTATCATGCTCTAATATTTCTTAAAAGTGATATGTGACAATTATGCCCTCCTTTCTAACCCCACTAATATAATTCTGTAATAATGAGTAAGACACGAAACGATAGCAGACATTGATTGAGACACGGACTAATTCGAAATTAACGTCAGTGATAGTTTGTGCGTCTGCAACTTAAAACCGACTAATGGTGCAGAACTTGCGAAATTAGATTATATTTAAATTATTGTAAAATTGCGTAATCATACCTAACTCTATTCAACTGAATTGCGATTGTACTATGATAAGAGAGAGTAGAAAGTTATAAAAGAGTATCTCGTAAATTTATTACCTAAGTGTAGTATAGGTATGAAAAGAAAAAAGACAACACTGACATTTTGGTCTAGGACTATACCAGTAATTGGAGTTCGAGGCCAACGAAACTACGACAGATGCTTTATTGTCGAATCTGTCAAAGTCTCTTATGTCATTGTCAAATAAAGTTTTCAGGTTTCCACAACCTTTTTGTTATTTAATTTATTTATTTAAAATAATTCCTAATAAAAACATTATATACCTACCTCTGTAATGTTTTTACGCCTTTCTGTTTAATATGGCTGTCACAACTAGGATTTTCTTAAAAACACGTAAATACCTAAAAACTTTTCTTTTCTCTTAACTAACATTGATATGACAACATTTTATTGTAAAGAACTTAAAATTACCAGTGAACACAAACAAAGCGTTAACGTGCGTTCAAACTAAAAGAGCATTCGCTGTTCTAACCTCCCACTCTACGAAATTCGATCGGTATACAAAACGTGATTGGTTGATTTCGTAGAACGGGCGCTGGAACAGCGAATGCTCTTTTGGTTTAAACGCACCTTTAGATATTTATGATAATTTAAATGGAGAACTATAGCACTGACAAAGAAATTTGTAGGTCAAAGGAATTTTACGAATACGAAATGTGAACATAAAGCACGTTACAATGTATTATTCTGCAATTTTCTAAACGTATGCAGAAATAGGGTTTTAATTTATGTGTAGTTAAATTGCTGTACCAAATGTTATTAACACCTGAGGTGATACCAGCGCAATACCAACTTTGTTACTAATAATTGCGGATAATTCCGTTTTTATTAAAATATCTTATATTTATGTGAAAATAAGTAAATAATATTGTTTCTATAAATTAAGGAATTAAAATTACCAATAAATAAACTATCTCAACGTCTGTTTTTAGAAAATAAGGATTTACTATTGTATGAACATTTCATTGTTGTGGCAATATTTTCGTAGATTCTTTGGCCTCGAACTCCAATTAGTGGTTTAACACCAACAAGTTCCACTATCCAAACTGGATATCAATTTAATTGCTATCGCTTTTTTACTATCCAGTTCTTAATACGTTTATTATACCTATAACCCTCAATTGGGCAATTCTTGTGGTGGGAGTTAAAATTAATATACAGTTTTTATCCTGTACCTACTAAAGGCTCTTCGTTATGTTTCAAGCGCATGTTGACAATGTAGTGACAAAATGAGTTCAGTGATTTAATGTCAACACTCTATTACAACTGAATACTCTCTGATATTTCTTATAACAGTCTAAAGTGTTCGATACACGAAAGGCAGCAAAAGAATCCCATTGTATTCGAAAATACTGACGATATAATTATAAAAATCCCTATGGTTGATTGGTGGTTCATTATCGGTCACTAATGTTGTCTGTCACCATTTATCTATCGAAATTGTTCTAAATAAAACCGGTGTGTAATCGGCTAGGATGTCATGTTCGAAATCCTATGGGATTCTGAATTGCCAAATGTATTCGAGTATCTCGACCTCTTTGCGTGTAACAAAAAGGAATTGGTAGTAGGCACTGTAATGTAGTGTCCGTCACAGTAGGACCCGGCATGCTCTTAAACTAGCCATTCAATATTCTAGGCAAACCAAAATACTTCTATTTGGCATAGATACTAACTTTACAAGTTCTGCCTACGTTGGACCACTGAGTACATTTGGCTTCATTTTAGGGCCTGAAATACCGGGATTTATTTGTATGTAAGCACGGGATTTGACATTATAGAATCCTGTGATTGCATGCCCTAGAAGACACAAACCAGTTTCAACCAGGTTAACTGGTTAAGTCCTTATATTTTTGACATTTATAGGTAACCGTTTAACCTAGCCCTAAGCTGTGTGCAAGTGGATCTTATACAGTCGCCATCAGATATATCGGAGTTGCCAGGGTGCTAAAAACATCTGAGCAAGCTTCTATTGCCATCGCGTTAAGGTGCATGCAGACCAAAAGAGCATTCGCTGTTCTATCCCCCTACTCTAATGGTGCATTCAGACCAAACGAGCATTCGCTATTCTATACCCCACTCTACGAAATCAACGAATCACGTTTTGTGTAACGATCTAATTTCGTAGAGTAGGGGGTTAGAATAGCGAATGCTCGTTTGGTCTGAATGCACCTTAAGAAATTCGATTGTTACACGAAACGTGATTCGTTGATTTCGTAGAGTGGGGGATAGAACAGTGAATGCTCTTTTGGTCTGCATGCACCTTTAGAGTGCATGTTTAGATATTTTTAGCACCGTGGCTGCTCATTTATCTGTTGGCACCTGTACTCGATGTCCAATGTATCTAAAAGAATATATCGTACAGAAAGTATGTACTTTTGAACATAGGTACATACAATGGCAATCAGATATTTTGTTACCTATTAGGTGCACATCAATGCGAGTACGTCACGGAACATTAGATGGAAACGTTTCTAAAAATTATCCTTAGTATTCTTCCTGAAACGTATACGTTTAAGCGTCACATTGCATAAGTTATTTATTATGAAATGCGTCATAAGATCCATAAGTATTTTAATTCAGTGACGCGCTCCCAAATCTGTCACCCCTTGATAATAAATAGTATCGGTGCCGAATAGAAGCAATACGTTCCATTAACATAATATGACGCATATATTCAAAGACAAATCTCACTTTCATTTAACGAAATATAGTTAAGGAGCTTCGGATATATGCGCCTATTCTGACGACCCAATGACGTAACTTATATCTATCGAGACAGGCAAAGCCCGCGGATTATACATTTCTAAAAAGCGTTGCCGCCACCTCTCCTGTGTATATATTTCTGCTAATTTTTGAAGTAATTCGTTGAAATACATTTAAAAATAATTAAAACATTTGATAATGTATTATCAATTTTGCCATTTTTGCCTTGTCGGATGAAGGAATTCTACTTCTATTTCATACTGTTCAAGAGAATAAAACGCAGCTTTTAAAGTAATATCTGATTAGTCCGCTAAGCACGCCATAGTTTAACGTCATTAATCGTTAAACTCGGTGGCGCGATACAGGACGCATCGAACACAACTCTGATAAGTGTAGGGTTTGTTGCTATTGAGGTGAGGAGATGGTGAGGTAGCAGCAACACGGCTATCTTAGACATCAGCCCACGGGAGCCGCTCATGCACACGGGACTACTACGCGCAGACGCGGACACGGCTATATTCTCTCTCGTTAAGGCGATTATACAAATTTAAACACTATGTTAAATTGCACACTGACCCACCTCTATAAACTTTTAATTGCGATAAATATTCGTAATGCTGTATAAAAATATTAAAGGAAAAATCGTCATGTTAATATTAATCTTATTTAACATTCATATTAATCCAAAATAATAGCGTGTATTTTACATTTTTACATTGAGACGTCCGAACACTATTCCTAAATGACATAGACATAAAGCCTAATTTACAACAATCTACACACGATAGTATTGAATATAAACTTTTTAATGTAGTCATAGCCTTCTATTTTAATGCAAAGGAGATGTACTTTGAAAAATTCTTATGTAACATACAAAATTACATTTGACTATATACAACATTCTAGCTAAATCGTTTTAAAAATGTTTTTGAATGTAGCACGCAGCAGGTACTCTACTCATTACCCTAGTTTGGCGTCTAGGAGGGCTCCTTGCATGCATGGACACTACCGACCGGAATACCAAGCTCTGAGTACATCTAATCCATATCAATACGAACTAATAGCCGTCCGAGTGCCTCCCGAGCCGCGACTTTGCTCCTAAATACTTCAACAGACGGACGAATTTCATATAATTTTAATAATTTAACGTGCACAACCTTTTCAAAACTTTATCTAATATTTTCATTCTGTTGTCGATGCGCGCTGTGAACCGATTATCTGGTTGTTCAATCAGTTTAATCCGTCAACTTAAAGAAAAACTGTCATTTATACAGAATCTTGAATGGTACCAGAGAATTGGTTCACAGATGGTTTCCTGCCCACACATTGTTGGTAGGTACATAGGGTGACTTGAGATCTCATGGTACTTCGGAAGCCGCAGTACCCCACGATTGGACCACTAGGGTAAATGACTTCCTGTCATTTAATAAATGGAACACATTTTTGATATTACTTGTTCAGTTTAACTTCGCGTGCGTTACTTTTGTATTAATTTTTGGATTTAGGTTTGACGTTTCTCTGTGCCCGAAGGAGATTTTTTGTACTTTATTGATGTGTATTTTTCCATGGGATTATGTAGCGGAATTACAAAATATATGGCAGTATGTTTGCATTCAATTCCTTTACGAACTAGGATCAGTTGTCCGAGTTGTCAGGACCGTTCACACTTGGATTCTCTCGTCACATCACACCCACTATCTAATAGCAATAAGGCCGGCTTTGCCTATTCTATTTGGAGGATGAAATGATGTCAATACTGCCACTAACTTACCTGGAACAGGCAAATATGTAATTATTGGGCGCGATTTTGGCCCCTTTCCACATCGGGTGGTAAATATGTGGATAACATTAGCCTTGGTAGAGTTATTTGAACAAGCAATGAACCTATCGCAGGCAAGTATGTGGCACTATGCTATGACGTGACGGTGGGCAACTATACACAGGATGTTTGATGAAAGTTAATACAATATTTCAACTAACGTACTCACTATCAGGTAATTGAGGTATTTTTAATTATTATTACAATAAGTGCTATTTGCGTGCGGGCGACGCTGTGGCGGACTTAAGGGTTCACATTATCTATCTACATCATAAGGTTCATCAAACATCTTGTCAGTTTGTTTCGGCTCTGACATCACCGATTAACCTGTAGAAATGACACTAATATTGGCGAGGCGAATGTAACTACACGTATTACCTAGAAAGTTCTAAAAAGGAACTCTAATCAACTGCACCGGTGTTCGAATCGATTGTAAATTTCAGCACGTGGAGTCGATTAAAGTCGAGCCTTATCTAATACAATAAAGGGCATTAAACTATGAAGAGTCCACAATCGTCAAAGCACCCGGAGTTAACACTAAATACATCGCAGGCTTTAGAAGCCAGTAACAACGACGATTCGAAAATAATATCACACATTTACAGCAAAATTACACTTTGCACTGACGTCCCCGCGACGCGCGCGCGCCGCGCGGCGCGAACTTCTGAGTGTGCAGCGCCGCCATCCACGTCCACGGATCCCCCGCCCAACAGGAAAACAAAATAAAACCAAAACAAAACTATGGCTCAATAGAAATTTATTAAAAAAATAAACAAAATGCGGTGCTAGATGAAGTTGAAAATAAAGGCGACGAGATACAGGCCAATCCAATACACGTCTTTCACTCGAATGAACGCAACGAAAAGTTACGAGACGCTAACTTCGCGTTACCCTCGCCGATTAGTTCGAAGCCGTATCTTTGGATCGTCTGTCTCAAGCCGCCGAAATAAAAGAACTAAAACTGTCTTACCTAGTGGACATTTTAATGTAGGTATATAGTTCAATAAAATAAAATATAAGCTAAGCGATGGAACTGTATGCATACTACTACCATAGGTGCATTCCAAGTTTTGAAAAGTTGTGTCTTAAAACTAAGTATATAAGTATAAATGATGGATTCAATGTGAATCCATATAAAACAAATTATAAACTAAAACAATATCTTTAACATAGTGTCGATTAACTTATAATATACATTTGTGTGGTGATAATGAAGTGTTCTTAACAGTATACGATCAGTCGATGATAATATAAATGCTTAAAAGTTATACTTTAGCCCCAAAAAGCGTCCCGAATGAGTCAAAAGATGCGAGAAAAATCGTAAAAACTACGAAGAAAGAAATAACCTACACTAATAGAAGAAAGAGTAAATAAAGCATGCATTACCTATACTAAATTCGTTCTGAAATTACATGGTAGTGCAATTAAAAGTTTTAAAGGTTCATTTTATATTGAGCATTATAACGCTACAAATAACGGTTATATTTACTTATATAATTATAAACACTTACTGTAATTCAATTGTCAAAACCGTAGGTGCTTAATAATCGAACCAGTTTTCAAAATGGACTGTATAGTGTTTCAAATAAAAATGTAACCACTGCAACTGACTGAAGTAATTGAGTTTCGGAATTCAACGTCTTCAATATTATTGGTACATACTTTAGACTCGGCATTATTTTTTTATGAAATAGATAAGTCATTTAATAATAGTTCAATGACTGTCAAAATTGATGATTGAATTGATGTTCATGACCATTTTGGTACTAAATACCTATTTCTGGTTATCTGTAGCGTAAATTTTCGTTGCATAATTTTGACAGTCAGGAACGCGTATTGTATGTGTAACATTGCAAACAGATCTAGTGATAGAAGGCAGTGCTGTCTGTGCCAAAGTTGCATAGGAACCTGAACATGGCTTTAATTATGAATCTTTAAAAGGTGCATCTTAATAGTATGGTATGGTGAAGATTGCTGTGCCGTGTCAGTGGAAGTGTAACATGTACCTAGCTAGCCAATTCCAAAAGAAAATTAAAACCCAAAAATAACTTGAAGAAGAAAAATCGTATACGAGTTATAATAATTTGAAAAAGGTTTCACCACAAAAACTTTGAATTTTGGCTTCGAATTTGGAAAGGATCGTGAAGATAAAACCAAAGAGTTTGCGCAACCTAGATAAAATAGTATAACTCAAAGAACTGAAAGGATTGTTTGGGGGGCTTGTGGAGTGGCGACGGGCCCTACCGCCTAGCAGCCTGGAGGCCTAGATGTAGGAGTAGGGTCCGTCGGTAAGGGCGCTGCACAGCAGCAGTCAGGAGGCGTCGTCCTTGCCGCCGCTGCCCGTGGCCGAGCCCGCGCGCCGCGACGAGCGGTACTCCACGCCCGGGTCGAACTGCATGAGGACGAATACCTGCAATACGAACACGATTACCACCAACTTTTTCTCCATACAAAAGAACGGTTGTTCTAATTTCATTCTTTTTCGTTCTCCGGTACATAAGTTATTTGTTAATGGAGTAATTAAAAAATACAATGTTGTTAATTACATAAAATAGGTAGTATAAAACATTTTGAAATATTCGGTTATTTCGAGGTTTTTCAAAAAAAACCGGTTCAGAACCCTGGTTATAACCCTATCGGATCTGGGTACACAGATAAAGATGCTACCTGCTATGTAGTCTAAATTTAAGTAGTAGTTAAGTTTGGGGGAGGCCAATGTCTAGCAAAAGTCTTTCGGTAGATATGATGATGAAGAAATACTAAGATACAAATCAGTTGCTCTCGGAATATTTTTCTGGGAATCGATCATGGAAAAAGAAGATTTATGTGACAACGATGATTGTGATGCTACCGAATCTCTTTTGTTGTATACAATCTCGCAAACTATAAAAGACGTGAGATGTTTTCAATTCGATAGGAATTGTTTCGGCTGACAGCTCGAGGTACCTACACTACATAATTGGAATCAGTTTTGAACGGCATTGGCATGCGTTAACAGCAAGATGAATAATTTGTTCGATGAATGTAATTTCTAGCCACTACTTTGACAAGCCGATTTGAGTTTTAGCGTATGCTATTTACCCAAAAGTGCACCTGAGAATGTACCGGCATACAGAACATACCTGATCAGTGGGCAGCAAGATAAAGTCATCCGGCGGATTGGTGATGACGTATCGCTTGCTGCTCGCGTCGCACGAGGACGAAGTGTCGCGAAACCGGTACAGACCGATGCAGAGCATGCCGTAGGCGCGCAGCGCAGCTACGAACAGATCGCCGTACTTGCCCGCCTCCCCGAACTGGGCTAGGGGCCCGTCGTACAGGGAGATTTGACCTACTCTACACCGGTCCCTGGAATATAAGGCAGTTACTGTATGAGGATAACACTCCGGAAAAGATTTGAGAAGTGAGCCCAATAGCTGCCGTGAAACTGGTCACGTGATAGCCTCATCGGAAGACCAGCGACACCCGCTAGCAACATGCTGAGATGAGGCCATTTCGTAGCATACACGTTTTATCTATGTAATTATTTTATTTTTCGTTTCTTTAATTGTGATTTTTATGTATATTTTTATGTTGCGAATAAACTTATTTCTATTTCTATTTCAACACTGTTTATGAGCAAACTCAAAGATAACATACAGGTTTCGCAATGTATGCAACTATTCACCTCGCTCAGTTGTTTTGTGTGTTAATCGCAAAGCAACGTAAAGTTGCGACCGCACTAATGCTTAAGGGTGCGGCTCCACTGACGTGGGGAGGAGCGGAGCTGTGCAAAATTGACCAATTACATTCTTCAAATTCAAAATTCGAAACACTCTGATGCGGTTTCATTGGCCGAGCTCCCAAAGCTGACGGGAAGCTGCTAAAAAACGGTATCGGACGGAATCGCAGTGATGCATCGTATTTAAGCCGCTATTCCCGCATACGGTAGCGGACTGGGGAGCATAGTCCCCAGACCGCTGCGTTAAACGCATACGATCATCGTGATGAAAGAAAGGGTTTGTTTAGGTTTAATTTCGTAATAAATCAAATAAGTAAGTGTCTCGCTGCGATTAACGCATAAAACAACCGTCAGTGGTACATATCCTTAATATCCAAAACTACAGGGCATTTGGCTTAGGCAAGAAACCTGAATCTAATCTTATTAGGTCCGAGAACAAATTTGCAAATTCTGGTCAAACTGAAATTACTACTTTCTGTCTTACGATATCAGAACATTGTATTGGTATACCGTTCTTACATGTACGGTGACATGACATAATTAGGATGTGGAAGCAAGATTTCTCCAAAATACGAAGGCTAGCAGAGAACCAGAGTAATATCCCAGTCAGAAGATTGGAAACATACCGGTTCGCTAAACTGGTCAAACTGAAATTACTACTTTCTGTCTTACGATGTCAGAACATAACATAGGTATACCGTTTTTATGTCTTGGTGACATGACATAATTTGGATGTGGAAGCTAGTCTTCAAAATACGAAGGCTAGCAGAGAACCAGAGTAATATCCCAGTCAGAAGATTGGAAACATACCGGTTCGCTAAACTCTCTGGCGTGGAGTACCCTCCTCGGAGACCAGCTCCTTCCGCGAGGATCAGCTCCAGCTCGGGCGTGGCGCCGCCCGTGATCAGCGACCGGATCAGGGTTAAGGCATTCTGGTTGAAATACGTCTGGAACAATCACAAAAATTTATAGTTTGATTTAGTTGGTTCAGCTTGGCAGTTTTGATATGCTATGGAACTGACACAACGATTCAGGTTAGGTCCTAAACTGGATCGCATTATTAGATCGTGGTAGCCCCCTAGCGGCGATGTTTTAAATCGACACGAGTTATGAATTTCGTTTTTTCACGTGTCTCGTACGACGTTTTTTAGAGCAGATGGCCATCCAAAGTTTTGGACCTGACGTAAAATGACACACTTCTCGCACTAGAGCATAAAAAAGGCACCATCTATACTAAAAACACTAGTTTTGATGTACTGTACTAGAGATATCGATGTATCAAGGTATATAAAGGTATATGTTGAATCGTGCAACCCAGTTCTGCGAACAGCATTGTCCATATTCTTATATAGGAGAAAATTCTTCGCGGAAAAATAGGGCTGATTTTTCAATCCCCTGATAAAAGTATCCATTATGTTAAAAATATCAGATTTTTCAGATCATCAGCCAAAAAGAACATATTAACTGACATATACTGTTTATTGGGGATTTAATGTTGTCCTAAATATGATAATATAATAAGGTTAACCTTAACTGACCACTAGTTAAGTTAAGCGCATTGTAATAAGGGAGTCGAATGATCAGTCAGTTACTTTTTTTGTGAATTCGACCTACTTTAATATTTATTTTGGTCTTAAGAATTTGTGAGTGAAGTTTTTCGGGATACTCGTTAACTGCATAAGGCTTCGTGGAGGAGTTGAAGTAGCGTTATCTAAGTCACACAAAATAGCCAGTTGATGTTGATTTTTGTACTCACGGTGGACATAAGGGAGTCAAGCACGCTGACGGCAAAGGCGGTACCGCAGGCAAACGGCTGCGTCAGATACAGCTCCGTGTCAGGATCGTCGTCATCGTCCTGATCTAAGAACTGTACGTTGCTGTCGTTCACCAACTCTGTGTAACCATGGAAGAATTATTTAATGTCACATCACTACATAGTATAAAATAAAGTCACTTTTTCTGTCCCTTTGTACGCTTAAATCTTTAAAACTACGCAACGGATTTTGATGAGATATTTTTTAAATAGGTAGAGTAATTCAAGAGGAAGGTTTTTATGTAGGTATAGTACCCGTGCGAAGCCGGGGCGGGTCGCTAGTATTCTTATAAGTACCTACTGGTAGTATGCGAGAGCGCAAATATAGCGAGTTTTTCTTACTACTTAACTCTTTAGTTTCTCTTATAGTAAACATTTTAGCTTCCATACTACGATTAAACCAGGGCAAGAGCCAGCAATTCATGTATTTATATAAATTAATCTACATTGGCGGCTTTGACATTTCTGTCATAAATTCGGTGCACTTGGGTTTTAACCCTTTAACGGGCAAGACTAAAAAAAATCGTGGGTTCAAGCCTCAACACCATCATATCTTAGTACGAAAAATTTAGTACAAGAAAAAATACAAAAATATAGTGCTGTAAGGTGGTCGTTTTAGAGACCGGTGCCCTATAAAGGGTTAAATACGTAGTTTTACAACTCCAGAGTGTGTAATCAAGTTGCCAATCGCTAACGCTCAGTAGCGTCACTCTTTCTTATAAGTGCGACAAATCAATTAGTTGCCTTTCATTCACGATTCATAAATAAGCATAAGCGATTTGCATCTTGGCTCTGATGGTTTTAAGTAGCCAATTGAAAAAAGCTTCTACGAGAGTTAACACAACACTAAAGTAAGAAGATTTTGATATTCACCGGTAATCATAGGCACATTGGCACCATACACCGACCCTCTCCGCTGCAACAGCACCGGCGCCGGCGGCGCCCCGGGAGGGGGCTGCGCCGCCGCGCTCCCATTGGTCGCGCCCCCACTGAGCACCCCTATCGTGTCATCAAACGTCATCGCTTTGATGTTCAACGAAGCCAGGATAGCTTCCTTGTCGGCCAGCGTCGGGTCGTCGTTGGACGGCACCTTTGCGGACAGGATGCAGCACATGTCGCAAAGGTTCACGTTCACTGCACGCAAGTCGGCTCGGCTTAGCGGTGAACCCTGTTAAGCATAGTTTCAACTTTGAAAGAGCAATTAAAGTGCACTGACTAATCAAATTGACACGTGAGACGTATGGAAGCGAAATCGTCAGTTGTGAATAGATAAGATAGGGCAAACGACTTAAATAAACCAAATTGCCGGTTGACAATCAAAACTCACTAAGTAACAAATACCTACTTGAAATAAAGCTCCTATCTCAGTTCCGATTCAGATCTTAGATCATTTTCCCGAACTCATTATTTCTTCGGTATTGAATCCACACCTCACACAACATTCTTAGATATATTTATATTCGTATCTACTGAGACAAAAACTGCTTCTGCTGATAAATGTGATCAAACTATTGAATTTGGGACTCACGACTAAAAAGGAGGGGTAAAAGGCGACGCACGCGATAAATTTAAGAAGCACAAAACTTACATTCAAAACAGAAATCTTTGGCAGATTCTGCAACATCTTCCATTCCCTTCTGATGTAATCCACGCTCCCAACAATCACCACGTGCTTCAACTCGTGGTAGTGGAAATTGGAGGCCCGCAGCGGCATCACGAGGTTTCTTAGCCCTATTAGCGGCGAGTCGGGGTCCGCAAACAGGCAAACCACCACGTGACCGTTTAGGACGGTCATCGCCGCTTGGTTTCTGTCCTGTGGTGAGAAATTCAGACATGAGCTCATTGGGAGAATACTTGTAAAGGTGCATGCAGACCAAAAGAGCATTCGCTGTTCTATCCCCCTACTCTACGAAATTCGATCGTTACACGAAACGTGATTCGTTGATTTCGTAGAGTGGGGGATAGAACAGCGAATGCTCTTTTGGCCTACATGCACCTGAATTTGGTGGGCGTTTGCGGGTTTCCATCATTATTTTTACATCGATTTAGCGCTTGGTTGTATATCGACCCGGAAAATGTTTATGTTAATGTTGACACATCAAGAATTGAAAAAGGTTGTTCATTTTATATTAAGGCGAAGATACATGCCAAGGCATAGGCACATTGGCACATTGTACCGGAAGACGTAGCGTGGGTAGGCCCCCCACAAGGTGGACCGATGACCTGGTGAAGGTCGCGGGAGTCCGCTGGATGCGGGTGGCGCAGGACCGGTCATTGTGGCAATCTTTGGGGGAGGCCTATGTTCAGCAGTGGACGTCTTTCGGCTGATGTGATGATGATGATGATGACATGCCAAGGATCGACTTGCTTGATCATTGACAGAGGTGGATAAACTTTAATCAATAGTTATACCTATCTGTAAATTGACATTTCACTAAACGTGCCATGGAAAGGGCTGGGCCCTGGTCCTGGTGTCATGAGTCCGGTGATTTTTTTAGGGAGCTAGGTAGGCGATTGAAGGAGAGGGGTGGTGATCCATGTTCTAGGCCATGGTTGGTCCAACAGGTCTCCATGGCTTTACAACGTGGTAACGTAGCGAGCGTGATGGCGACTTTTGGGCGAGGCGTGGCAGGGTTTATAGGATAGTTTTAGTGTTTGATAGTTATTTTAAGTTATTTAATTTGAGGTTAGATTATGAATGATTTCTGTGATATTTCACTGTACTGATTTTTCAATCCCCAGATAACAGTAACTGTCAAATAAATGTTAGCTCTATCCTTTTTTGACTGATGACCAGCGATAAGGATGGTAATACTTTTAACTGACGGATACTTTTAACTGAGGATTGAAAAATCAGCCCTAAATTACTTACTAATATACAATCCTCCAGATTCTTAGCGGGGCTCCAATGGAACATTCCAGTGGAGTCGTATTTCATTTCAGTCTTCTCGAAGTCGAAATCCTTCGACTGGTCGTCGGCCAGGCCCGCTGGCAGACTCACGCCGTTGCTATTTTGGTTGCCGCCACTGCTCCTACTCGTTGGCCTGGTGGATTTAAAAAAATTCAAAATTCGAACGCTCGAATTTTAAAAGCGCAAAAGACGTGTTGTCATTGTGCAGGTTTATTTGGCGGTAATCAGTGCGGTGTTTGTTTTATTTATAATGTTAATTATTTAATCATGTAATTTGATGGTGGTTTATAATAATTGTAATAAAAAGCAATAAGCTTTGGTAAGTGCCGCGGTATTTATATTTGCAGGAAATTATAATTATTCATCTATATATAATTATCTATCATAAAACCATAATTAGTCAGCTACTCAAAATTCAGCAGCGTGGGAAAGACTTTTAGGGCGATTTATAACAAATAGAAATAGTATAATTAAAATATTACCCACATACAAGCTTTAATTACAAAAAGGTTTATAATATAGACAGGAACATAAGCTTAATAAAAGCTTGTGTGTCGGTATTCCATAATTGAATAAGTACCTAAATTACATATAATGAAAAAAAGCAACTCTACTCAATGTACTGAATACGCTTAGACCTTTTACAGATCGAAAGTGATTTAGGCCTTTGCCACACTGGTTCCACAGTCAGGTCGACGATGTTGTTACATTACAGACCTGGGTCGCGTTTTATAAAGTTACATTTTACAATTTCGCTGTTTGCCTCTCTACCGCACGCACGTATTGGCTAGAAAGAGAGGCAAACAGCAAAATTGTAAATTGTATCCTTATAGGTAAAACCTGACCCTGGTCGCTGACCATGGTCAATGTGGCAAATCCTTTAAAATGTAACCAATAAGAAAAGCATGCTGCCGACGCAAAAAGAGTGCCGTGCTGTTTACAAGTGCAATGTACCTAGGCAAAATAGTCATTTATGGTATAAGTGTTGAAAGTGGGCTTTTTCTGCACGAGTGTCGGATATTTTAAAACTTTGAGCGAGCGCTTTAAACAGACACGAGTTAAAGAAAAAACCTACTTTTCAAGACGAACATTTTACGATTATGCGAGGAAAAAAGACGATCTTGCCAACCAACCAGGCCGTGCAGAAAAAGACTATGAAAATTCGTTCCTGCACGCATGCAGAAAAGGATAACTTTCCGTGCATATGAATTGTAAAATATTTTTTTCGTAATAAAGTCAATCTTTACTAGAAGAACTTCGTACAGAAGAATTCGTTCACAAACATAAATCGGTAGAAAAAATATTTCGTTCTAATTATGTTGTGAATTTCTAAAAACTTTGAAAACCTTTACGAACAAATGCTAATTACAAATGGTTTTCTAGATAGCTGTAATTCCTCAAATGTCTTCTTTGAGAGCAGTGGTTCTGAATTAAGGATGATTATTTCAGAAGAAAATAGCTATTTGAATCATTTGATATTATTCCATTTTGAATGTAAGTATCAGACTTATTTATATTGATTTTCATCTTCCCTGATATTACGTCCATGCATTTAAAAAATGTATAATACAAGAAGAACCTAAAGAACTTAGTATTCTTCTTTTTAAACTAATTATCTTCACAAATACATACGGTCACTACCTAAAAACTAAAATCCATAGCAAGCATCTAATATAAATTTGAACAACGGTATCATACAATAAAGTCAAACTACTGAAAAATTCTAGCTGATATATAAGTTGAGTTACATGAGCTTTTTCACTTCGTAGGCTAGGTGGTACGCTTGGTAATTCGTGTCCTGATCCTGAGGATTCCTGTAACACCCAAAGAGCTCCGTAGCTTCATGGCTTGACAATCAGTGCGGGCGGGGAACATACGGTGAAAATCAGTTCGTTTGTCAACAATTTATCGTTCCTAATAGTGTCTTTTTGAAAGATGAAAAAAAACCTTTTAACTACCGGGCCCTTTTTTTCATCGAGCGTGTCTGTACCGCAATATATTTATACAAAAAAGTAGACCACGCAGGCCCATAGCAGGATAAAAAACCAAATCAGACCTTTTACTGATATCAGTCTACGGTGGTTAAGCGGTTAATCTGAGAGTAGTTTTATTTCATGAGATATGTCTTAGTGAGATATAGGACATATGTGCTTCGTGAAAAAATAATACTTTAAGGTAGTAGCGAAGTAGGTTTTTACGATTTGTTTATTCAAAGGTTAAGTAATAGTAAAGGAAATTGGTCAGATAATTTGTCATAATATTGACTACTCTAACACTCAAAGACATTCTTTACATATTTGAATTAAATAACCAATTAAAATTGTAATTGTCATTCAAACTGATTTTCACTGTATTTACTATTTATAATAATATATAGACATTTATATATCGTGTACACAGTGCACACAGTGCCAAACATAAATCTCGTGTCAAAGAAAGAGGGTCGAAGGCATTGCTAACTTTCGGGATCTAATCAAGCTGTTTAGTATAAAAGTAAGAAAGGAAATACGATGAACACAAGTATTTTAATATGCAATTATCGATATCATTATGTGTTAGTAATGTTTATATTGTTTTATGCAGCATTGTTTTACATTTAAGGCATATATACGCAACATCTTTTAAACAAAAATATCATTTAAATGTGAAGCAATTAATATGGGGCAGCCCTAGGTTCATTCACACATGGCCACAACCAATCGAAAGCGCGTTGAATACACACACATTCAAAGCACAATCAATCTCGGTTCAGGGCTGCCACAGTCTGCAACTTATGTTAAAGATTTCAATTGTTTTGTAACTTACGTGTCAGGTGGAGCTCTGTTGACATTTGGCTTGACCTTGTTGACTTGCCGTGTCGTCGTGGTGTTCATCAGCTGATTCGCATTTGGAGATAGGAGAGCATTCGGCGCACTTCTGTGGTTTCTGTTTATTACTGGAAAAAAACATCATGAGAGTTCAACAGTTGATATTATCAATGGGGAAAGCAAAACTTACAGTTAATGGCTTTTATAGGTGGTACTCGCATAGGTAGGTTTCCCTTTTTCTAGTTTTATTATGTGTGGACTATGTGAATTCTATTAAAAGGTATTAGGAAGTAAATTACCCAAAAAAAAAGAAAATCTGAAATATTTTGTAAGTTTTAAGAGGAAATCTATCTATTGGCTTATATCATTCGTGGTATGTTTTAAAAAGAATACTCACAACTAATGTCTTCACCTCGTTCTCTTGCGATTTCACCTGGAATAGTATTATCAAATTAATAAGGAACATAGCATGCTTTGAAAGCATTATGTGCAGTGCTTTACTTTTAAATTAAACAAGTTATTTTCCTTAATTATCAGTAGGTATATAGCAAAATATTTGGTATTTACATATTATTTTTAAATAGGATTCAGGGCAATATAAGAGCTTGTTCAATTTCTACAACAAAAGCGTATCGACAAAGCATTCAAGGGCACAAATATGTATTAAACGGACGGATGCAATGGGTCGCAATGCCTGGCGGGAGTACAAACCAATGAAACATCCGCTTTAGAGTTAACCAAGAAGCGCAGGTCGATGGGGTTTGCAATCTTTAAATCTCTTAACGTGATGCAAAAACAAAAACGAAATGTTTTTCGTGTGGAAAAAAATCACAACTAAAAATGTGAATCATGTGATAGTCCTTTAGAACTTAGAAGGTACGCATCTTCTCGTCTACTGTCAGCTGGGATCATGCTTGATGAAAGCCTCATCCGCGAATTGTTATCGAAACTCTTTTAGTGCTCGCTATGAAAATGCGTGATAAAGCAACTAAGTGCGGGGCACCATTCGGTCACCGGTGGAAGCACATTGCTGGTCGTTCAATGGAGGTGGGCCGATGAGAAAACAAATTAAAATAAAAAACACTCAGTTTTTCAGCCTGAGATGTACCTCGATGATGCACCTTCTTGGGCAACTCTGGCGGCGTGAAGGTGGGGGGAGGATGGTGGTCATCTGCAAAACATCAGCACAAATTCGCATTCCAATACACCAATCAGTCAACGACATCACCTACTGGCTCGTCGTGATTATAGACAGCGAGTGACAGACAATCGTCGTACAGAGTCCGTCTTAAAAGTAACCAATTCAGTTTCACTTTATAAGCGTTTGTGCAAAATTTAAGCTGACGGCTTGAATATATACAACATCGAGTTCAAACATGAAACCGAATCGAGTTACACCAAATATTTATTAATAAACAATTTGTTAATGATATATTATAAGATTATACAAACGGTAATACAACACAACACGTACATATCTACAACATCCACGTGCATCATGCATCCAAACTAACACACAATAAATAAAATCTATTAGACAAGCTCTAAACTTCAAACATACAATAAAACGCATTAATTATTAATGAATATATATTCCTAATTATAAATGAGTTTAAAGCTAATGTAAGAGGAAATGATAAAATGGCTAAGGGACTTAAATTATCAGGAGATGGCACCGAGCGTACTAACGTTGTAATTACTTAGGCTAAAGCAGTTTACGGTTTCCAACGTCTCAATGATAAAGGCAAAGATAATTACTCTGGAGATGATATACCAGTCTCTGGCAGACCTGCCACCGTTGACCCCCGGTCCTGGAGCTATCGAGGCAGGGCCATCTAACTAAATTAAACATTCCCTATGCAGGGTCTTTACATTAATCTTTAATTTCGAAAGCAGATTACACTTTACAACATCAATATCAGAGGGGCTATTTCGATGCAATAATCAGGGTTTAAATACTCCTAGGAAATTTAGAGATTGATATAATTATAATAACAACAACACCAAAATAAATAAATGACATCACAAATGTCTTCTCATGTTTTAGTTCCGCTAATAGAGAGGCAAACATCTAACTGCTGAATAATGCACATAGAGTAACGAATCAGACAAGACAATGATACAGGACACGAGATTGCTATATAGAACCGCCGCCGCGACAGGCCCGCGCGTCGCCATAGAACATCACATTGACATGTACACTGAATGTTAAACACATTAGTTGGGTTACGTACTTGCCCGGCCAACCATCTGGACGGCTCGTACGCCCTTCCTGAACGTAGCCACTGAACCGAGAAACAACACGTTTAAGCGATCATGTATTAATATAAGTAGATACTAATCATTGCTCTTCGTGGGAATTACACAATGATTGCAAATCATAGGCACTTATGCAGACAGAAATGCAAAGCTGAGGAGTCTTCTTCTTGTAGAGTTTGAGAATGGAGAGGAATTAGATGAGAGTCGCCTATGTTGCAGTTTGATTACCAACATCTGAACTGTCTGCATTGTTTCTAAGATTATTACATTACATTAATGGTTAAAAATACTTAATACTGTGGCAGACTGTTAGGTTTTGAAGGTAATCAAAATGAAGTCAATATACATAATATAGCACCTTAGCCTATAGCCTACTCGACCGTCACCGTGAGCTGTGTTTAGAGGTGGGGAGTTCGTCCGGACCAAGCCCTAGGACTGTAAGCGAGTTCATAGTTAATATATTGTGACAATAGCCTTGCTGCACTAGTCTAGAGCGCTGCGTGTGTCGTTTAATCGTGAGATTAGCGTATACATTTCTCCGGGTACATTATGTTGATCATGAGCATGGTTAGTTGATGCAAACAAACTAAACGTGTTGTGAGGTACGGTAATAGGTAATAGCTTTTGTTTCAGCTCCGTACCGTCTAAACCCCGATATGAATTAATCTGTTTCACCATCCCAGTCTGCATCATCATCATTCCAACATCTGTAAAAATGCAAAAACTGACACATACGAAGGTACGCTCCTGTCTCTTCTGTTTTGGGATCAACCGGTTAAGCATTTGGAAGGAGCGAGTTCACTTGGTTTACCATTACGTGGTTTAAATCGTGATCGCCTGCGCGAATTCGATCCTTCCAAAATATCTGATGAGGTAATGAGATAGCGACGTCGTTAGGTTTCCGTGGACCTTGCGTTAGTCACTGTCATTAGCACAGACAAGCCGGAACTGCTCTGGAAAGTCTTTCGTTTTTTATTTAGCTCAATCTCGATGAGACAAATTATTTTAGCACTTCATGATTTTCTTCACACTCTGACTTTTCTGAGACATGCTTTCGTGGATTAACAGACACAATAATCTAAGTGTTTTGGGATAAATGACGGTGCAAGTTTGCCGCGTGTGATATAAACTCTACATATATTTAATGTCCTATTTACATGCAATATACTTTTTGCTCAGGGCTTTGAAGTGCATCATATCAATGCGTTTAATTTTAATTTTTGCACCGAGATATCACTTTTCGTCCATCGAGGAAATAATAATTTTGATCACTACAAGTTTGTCCAGTCCCTGTTCCGAATTATTTGATAATTAAATGGCAGTGGTCGATTGTATTGTATGATGCACTAAATCCGCTCAATATTTATACAAATCAGTACATAGCGAGATTTTCAAAAGGCATAGAAAAATGGTGAAGTGTCAGAGTGCTTGATCCTATCGTGGCATTATCCATTCTCGAGCGGCGGACAAACACAATGATCGCTAAATATAGGGTGGTGAACGAGCACGGGTCAAGAGATGCTTTGCAGCCGATCCAGTCTGTGAGGTACAGGACGCAACACCACTAAAGCAACTCAAAAATTATATAGACACGAAAAATAATCGGAAAACGTCAATTTGTGAGGTTAGGTGTGGTGCAAGTTACCTAGGTCGGCTCCAACCTTCCGCTGGTGGGCGGTCACTAAAAGTTTAGCCGAACAAGATTCCATTAATCTCACAGAAACAAAGGTAAACAGTGTGAGGTCGATAGCAAGTCTGCTGTGTCAACGTGTCCGTGGTACAGTGTTAGACAATGTGACAATCATCGGAAGAGTCAACAGAGGTGTTCTTTCGTGATCAATTCTACAAGACAGTCCGTGAACATTTATTGTTTCCCAGAAAGAATGTCACAGAATTATTGTTAGCTTTGAATTTTATTAGTTATTATACTTATTGTCATTACGTATTATGTCTGAACCTACACTTTTCACAGTAGACTAAGCTATTTATGCTCGTTACAAGAAATTTCAATTTGTTTAAGTGTAAAGAAAATGATCTTACAGTTTTTGCATTTGCATTTCTTGATTAGCGTTTCATCTTTGATGTCCTCGTGGCAAGCCTTACAGTAATACCAAGCCCTGAAAAACAAAGTAATTATGAATTAATACTAAGTCGGTACTCAAGTTTTTATACTGATGGTATTAGTAGGTACCTATTTTTTGTCCTTTTTTAGATCACTTGATGACTGATAATTACAATAAGTGGAAAACTTAATAATATCTTGCACCTGAGCAGGTTTATGTTGCTATACATTCCCATTCTGTCAGATTACGGTTTATCCAACTAACCATTGATAGATTATGTCTCAAAGTTGATTCAATTATAGTCAACCAAGTCCTTGAATAGTTTCACAAGAACTGGTTGACCGTGGAGTTTCGCATTCGAGGAGCTTGCATGGTTGGAATAGGGCTACCTCGCTATCACGCAAAAAAGGCACAATGGTTGTCGAGTTGCGGAAAAAGCCCAGTAAAACTAACTAACTAACTGGTTGACCGTCCATAAATTAAATGAGTATAAAAGGTATGTTAAAACTTACCTTTTAACCTCATCCGCGGACTGCGCGATGAAGAATCCCTGCGTATTGGCGTGGATCTTCGCGCTACGCGGGTTGATGGAGATCTTGCTGTCCGCGCCCTCTTCACCCTTGATCTCGATGGCCAACAGCAGCAGCTTCAGCTTTGTGAAACACAACCTGCCAAACAGGGCCGTGACGTCAGCGGTTTTCGTTATTAGGCTTAAGTTCAGAATAGCCAGCACTCAGTAGATTTTCTCAATCGTATTTTTACTTCGTTGGTGACTTTACTGTCGCAAAGCATCTTTGAATCAGTAGAGTTGTTAGTTGTCCGTGTTAATTAGTGTCAAATATAATTCTTTAATGTTGTAGTTTATTTTGGAAAATTTAAAAGTGGTAGTCATTCTGAACTTAAGCTTTTTACGACTATTTTATGAATGTGTGATTCTGGATCGTAAAGAATGGGTTATCAACTCGAATTCAAACTTTCAGGCAGGAAAAATAACTTGGTCCATGCATCGATGTAATAGTTATTTTTTGCATACTCATGCATTACAATCATGTCGAAGCATATCAAAACATCAGATCTAATTAATATTAGACACGTAGTTATTTTATTACTGAAATTCCGAATGGGATTGTTTGCTTTAAACTATTCTTATTTAATTTCGGATTTGTAAAAAATATGCGTCAACACGAATACAGAGGTCTTTAAATCTGTTTTAGTATCAAACGTAAAATTAACAGTAAAGAGTGTGTAGTGTAATGTGCTGTGTGTATTGTAAAGCAAGTGCACGACATCGAACATACAAAGCGACTAGGACAAAGCATTTAGTAAAGTGATTTACAGCAAGCGTGTACTGTTCAATTTAGTCCGAGCAAATGCAGTTTTTTACATACCTATCTTTATTTCAGATATAAAAGCCAGTTTATACAGTTTTAAGATTTTTTTGCATAAAAACTAGATTGTATCGTCGTAAAATAAAAAAATCTGGTTGGCTGTCTGTGGTAGGTTTTAGCAATGATGTTTGGTTGATTATATAGAGCCATATACAATGTGATGCCATATGTCTAATGTACATGTAATTCATCACTTATTCTTTGAATTGATTATTGCGATTAAAGAATAAATGTAGATTTTTTAATAACGCAAATGTTATACTTACCTATGTCTTTACACAACGTGTCTATGATTTAGCCAGTATTGTTGTGCAAGTATTAACACAAATTATCACTTAACCATTAATGTGAAGTTAAATGATAACTGGTGAATAGACCTTTACTAGAAAAAACTCCAAATGAGAAAAAACAAGAAACTAGTGTAGATGTTAATATGAACGATTTCAATATGGTAAACAGAATTCTATGTAAATCAAATTATGGCAATTAACGAAATAGGTATTTAATAGCTACACTATACATACCAATATACTTCTAATATTATTTACCCATTCAACATGCACAATATAGACTGAAAGGAAATCACATTGTTTAGTTCTAGTTTCGGGTACCTACAAGGGTTATCGACAGGATAAGTGCACATTCATTAGCAAGGTTTACGTGGGCAGACATAGTCTACGGTGCAATGGGGAGGGTCGAGGGGGTGTCTTACTCGCTCGCCTGGGGGAAGCTCATTCCCGTGAATGAGGTGGATAGAGTCTCCGTGTACATCTCGCAGCCCGTACCCTGCAGGTAATCATTCTGCCAAGCTTGTGTGTCGGGGGACTGCAATCAACCAATAGGAGACGCTCAAACTCGTGCTATGTTAGTCACAGCGGCTCTCGAGCGATGGCACCGCTCTATACAATCTCATACATCTGTATTAGACCTAATATTAGTCACTCTTTCTATCGCTCAGGCTGGAGATGTTACCGCCTATATTATTGACTTCAGTGCTCAGGCATATCTGTGTGGGTAGAAACATCGATTCAAATGTTTGAAGCTTGCAAACTAAAGTCAAACAACACTAAAATGATTGAAAAAGCTATGCGTTCGTAGTTAGTTAGTGACGTCCTCGGGCAAAGACCTGGGGATGGAATGTGGAGCTCGACACAATGTACAGTATAGGATAGTTGAGTGTGTGACTGTCCGTGTCACATTGGCCTCGGTTGCCCACTTACTCTGCGGCCAGTTTGAATGGCATCCCGACAAACGTCGTGCTTAGCATCTGGGTGTACATCTCCATGCCGGTACCTCGCATGTAGAAATAAGTCCATTTAGACATGTCTGGGCACTGTGGAAATGCCGCAAAAGACTGATTAAAATTATGCCGGACGACAAGATCCAGGAATTATAAAGGAGTGTCTTTTGTATCGTCTTAAATCAGACGTAGGTACCTACGTATTCTCATGTCTCTCTATTTTAACATTTTAACATTTCTCATTAGTCTATCAGCAGTTAACCAACATGTTATCATCTGAAAGGAATTTTTATTTATTTCTATTTTGTCGTTATACGGCATGTCTGATGATCGAACTACTAAAAATGTTACAACTATGACAACAAACGTCGTATAATAGTCACATAATCCTGATGCTGTTCAAAAAACTTGTTGATAGATTTACCAGACTCGATCTAAAATAATACCGGTATTATACAACGATAAACAAATTATACTAATGTTATGAGTTAGGTGAGACTCTTATCATCTTTGACTTGCATCCCGATCTAAAAAAACATGTTACGTGTAACATATTTATTACAGTATACATACGTTTGCAGAACACAAAATATAAACGAGGATTCCTCGGTTGATTATTACCCGGCATTTCACAGTAGCTCAAAGAAAATCACAAAATCGTCTATTTCCTTTCGTATTGTTCCATAAACATTCAATGGTACTGTACATATAAACGAAAAAATGAACAAAAAAACCCGTGAAATTAGTCTATGCGAAAAATGCTGGATCACAGCAGTTTCACAGCTTTCATGAATAGCGCTAAATAATGTTGAAACCCTAAATTTTATTTCATAGGCATTTACAGTGACATAATGTTAGGAGGCTGACCGTCTTAAAGCTCCTCATGGCGAAGAGGTTAGCCATCATAGTGGAGAAGCCGGGGGCGAGGCAGCTCTGCGCGATGAAGCCTAGCTTGAGCTCCGCCAGGCAGATCACGTCGTCACCCTGCTTCCAGTCCCACGAAGGAATGTTCAGAAGGTAAGCCTGCAAATCGAAATAAGATAATATATAGCGTTGGGCAAGAGACAATCCTTTTAAAAAAAGAACTAGATATCCCAGTTCTTCCAGATTTGGACTTGCTTGGGCTCATTGAAATCAGAATCACGAGCTGGCCTACTACCGCGAAAATCGAAATTCGTAAATTTCGAGGATTTTTCTCTGTCACCCAAAAGAAGGCGTCATTAGAGTGAGAGAGACAAATCCTCGAAATTTACGAATTTAGTTTTTCGCGGTAGGGCCGCTGATTTGATTCTACTAATAAAAACATAATATGTTTATAAACCATAAAAAACCGTTTCTGTTACGCGACGCTTGAAGTTCACGCAAGTTCTCGTGATTCTAATTCGAATGAGCTTTTTTAAGCAAGTTCAGATCCATGGAAGAATCAATTTTCCAGGTTTTTTGATGAAGTGTTTTGGAGCCAACTTCCAAAAAATTATTAAAATTGTAGGACATAAAATTCAGTTTTTGATCGGGATTATGGTATCCTCAGGCATTTGGCAGATCTGACTATACAGTATCTATTCTATAAATAAATAATAAATAAATAAATATCTTGGGACATCTTACACAAATAAACCTAGTCCCACGGTAAGCTCAATTAAGGCTTGTGTTGTGGGGTACCAGGCGACGATATATATAATAAATAGATACGTATAGATACTTAGATACATATACAGCCATGACCAAGGAACAAACATTTGTGATAAATAAATACACAAAGAATGCCCTCGCCGGGATTCGAACCCGGAACCTCCAGCTTCGTAGGCAAGGTCACTACCAACTAGGCTACAGAAGCTGACACAGTCTATTCTATGGTATGACATATTAGAAAAAACTGGGAGAAAACAATACCTTATTATGATACTGCATCAGCTGAATGATGACCCGAATGTCGTCGGAGTAGTTTTTGATGGAGATGACCCTCATGATGTTAGCGGCATCTTCTGCGTCTGGATCCTGGCAATACTTGTTGGCCAGCACCAGACAAGCGTCCGCTTCGTGAACCTAAACAGCACACTGTTTTATACGCGGCATTTTAGAGCATTATCTCCTAAAACCATGAATTAACAATCGTTAGTCATCCTATCAGATTGATTTACATTATTTCCGTCATTGCGTACATACCTACTTTTTGCATATTTTTCAATACCGAATTTCATCTTTTTTGCTATTTTATCGACTCCGCCAACACCCTGCAGGCCTAGCCAAGACCCCATTCTACAATCGTATACGATAAGTGATAAGTAATAAATGTATGAGGATGACAGATTCTAACGAAAAGTCACGTGACCATTTCCATACATTATTATGGTCACGTGACTTATCGCTTATCGTTTACGATTAATGGCATCTTGGCTACGACAGCTGGAATTTGTCACACGGGAGTGAACTTGGCGTTCTCGACTGATTGTAGCTCGAGTCGCGTTGTTTGACCTTCTTGTGATGTCACGTCCATCATAGTAGCGTGGTTGCCAAAGTTTTGAAATCCCTATTTGTTCAAAAGTGGAGCCAAACTTCTCATCTCAAAAGTGGGATAATCGGCATCAGAGTATATAAACACAACATATCTCATAGATCTTCGGGAGCTCGGAACACATTTTTGTAATTACAAGTAAGTACGGCAATAATTATAAGCAAATATTTTGAGTTTGCGATATCTAGATGCTACCTACCCGGTTAAATACGAGTAAGTATTAAGGTACTGAACCTATACAATTTATACGAACCTTTAATTAATAAATATGATTTTCGTAGATTTATGCTTTAATTAAATGTTTTGAGATTCGAAGTAAGCTCACATTAGGTATTGTAAATAGTTTCAGTTTAAAAGTATGTGTTAAATGTCTTAATTATAACATACAGTGATTTACAAGCATGAAAGAACATGCAAAACGAAAACAAGCAGGGCCGAACATTGCGGTTTTTATGTTTTATGATTTCTTTAATTACAATTAAACAGTTAAACTCACGTGTATTTTGTCATTACGCGCGACATGTTTCGAAGAGCCTGGGTCTCCTTTATCCTTACATTTATAAATTATGTCTCACGAAAGTTTAAATTTAATTTATAATTTAAGTTTGGAAAAACTTTCGATGCGCAATGATCACTCCGTCAAGGAAAAAGCAGGTGGTTGTTACTATTGTGTAGGACTACATCTAAACAAACAATAAGTACCATGCAGTAACGAACAAGCCATGCATCGACATCTAGACTTACCGTATACATTCAACAGTATCGATTATCGACAACTTTACTCGCAACTACAAAAGAAAGTTAATTTTGAAACGGAAATCCTTTCTTCAGCAGCCATTAATGCCAATTGTTTATCGATGTTTGGAAGTTATCGGCGTAAACCGACTATGATAAAAGACGCGAGAGATATCGCGCTGTCAATCCGTCAGTGCTGCACTGATACGGGGAGAGGAGCGCGAGGGCGAGACTAAAGTTGTTGAGTTACAGAAGTCGGCGATATCGATTGTTTAGGTTATGAATACACGGGCCAGCATCGCATACAACACCCATTATCGGTACAGACAGTGAGACACATGGAGCCGGGCCGGGGCGCGGGCTGAGGCCGGGAGGCCGCTTGGGGGACAGGAGTCTTAACAGCAAGAATGCAGCCCACTCGCTGTTAACACTCCCTGCGATCATGCGACAGCCGGTTTCCGGCACGCACACTAGCGATAGGCACGCACAGATAGCGCTCATGACATTAGAAGGGATCTGAAGGTACACCGCTCCAACAGAACAACGTCTCAATGAGGTTAGTGAACGAGCATCGCTCTACGTCTATAGAAAAGACAGTCTGTACAATTTCAAACCGACACCACGCCCAAAGAACACATCGCGCATTTCTACTTACTTTTACCCTCTGTAGGTCGATTGGATTCATAATGGTGCCTTGAAAGAATTCCACAGTGGTAAAGTGTCTCTTGAACAGGCCTTCGAGCTCCAGGTCGGGCGGTTTCCTGTCATCAACGCTCAGTTAACACTACGGACCAGGGACAGTCCGCCGCCTGTCGTGGGCCGACCTTACCATGCATTCTATGTAGTACAAAATACGCAGTCGTGGGGGGAACGGAGGCGCCTGCGCCGCTCGCGGAGGCGCGACCGTTCCGCCGTGAGAAGCCATGATTGCATCAAAAGAATCACAAGATAAATTTACCAAGGTGATAAAATCCTACTGTGACTATGAAACAGCACCTTTGATACAGAAGAAAAAGATCTGTCTTATGCACATAAACAAATAAAATACTGGTTCACGTAGTACGCTCTGAATGGTAACGTGGCCGTGCGGTAACTAATGCCTGCTAGTCGTGTTCTAACCTTGACTCGCTCAAGGTCGACGGCATTCATCATTGTACCCTGAAAAAACTCGACGGTGGTGTAGTGACGCTTCAGCAGACCTTCCAGCTCAAGGTCGGGCTCTTTTCTGAAAGCGTCGTCGCGGGACACACCATCAGGTACGTTGCAATCAATGCCAGCGCACACACTCTTATACTTATGCTATTTTCCATACGTAGGTATGTGCTATATTTTTGAGGGAATTTGATATTATCTAGATTATTTTTGAGATGAATAAGCGAAGAAAGTAACAATATCCAAATTATAAAATCGAGTAGTGTATTGGAAGTATTAATAAAAAATATTTTTCAGAATGGTTTCCTGCTGTATAGCTTCAGGAGTAGATAGAGCCGATCTACTTATTTCTTTAAAAGCGATTAGAACTAATATATACATCTTATGCTCCGATTATACTTTACTAGGTATGGAAAATAACCTTGAAAATATACAGGAAAATAAGTATAATTTTGTTCGTATCTCATTCAGCTATATGCCAATGTGCATATAATATCTAAGTGTCGCCCAACACATCAGGCACACGTTATTTTAAATTTACATTGAAATCAATAGTTAAACTGTAAATTAAGAATTTTGTTGATATAAATTGTATGAAAATA
This sequence comes from Thaumatotibia leucotreta, assembly GCA_025490895.1. Classification (NCBI taxonomy): domain Eukaryota; kingdom Metazoa; phylum Arthropoda; class Insecta; order Lepidoptera; family Tortricidae; genus Thaumatotibia; species Thaumatotibia leucotreta. Next base: position 135,698 of record JALPQI010001069.1, read on the forward strand.
CTAACCTGTGTAAAAAAACAACCTCGACGTCCACATCTTCTCTGTCTTCATGTAGGAAGTCTTTTAAAAAATGGCTCACTGATTCGTATGTTATGTGTCCGCAAACAACAATATGCCTGAAAATGTACGGATTTATTATAACATCGGTCCTCGAAAGGCGTTTCATATTTTGCTGCTACAACAGAATTGCGAGTGAAAGAAAACAAATAAGCTCAAGCGAGTTTACGGAAAATTTAAATTGCTTAATTTGTATTGGCAATATTTAACGGAAATGCAATTCCAATTCAAGTGACTTTTTGCAGAGAAATCGAAAGAAGCTGTGCAGCTCTTGATCAAATCTTTAGCATAGCGCAGAATCGCTTTAAAACAGCAAACATTTTCAAAGAAGCCTTAATTTAATTAAGATAAGAGGACAGAAAGATAGAAGTATAGCAATTTGACGTTTCATTTAACACCTGGGACCACGTTGTATTATTACTGAAAAATATTTATACTAGAGAAAATGGAATGGTCGCAACAGGGTTAAACAAAACAAGTGATAGAAGCACGAACTACTACAAAGCAAGCAACGTCTTCATTTTGCTGCAATGTTTGAATTAACATACAAATAGCTACACTCAACTTTAGAGAATTTGAAATGTTTAGAAGTTTTTGTAATCTAGAGCTCCGAAAACAAAGGCGTTGCATCTGGTACTCTAAATGATCACAATGAAATTGTTCATCAGTTTGTGGTCGATTTGAACTGTGATATATATTGACATTATTGACTGACTCTCTCGATAATAACCAGTTTTACCAACTGACAAACAAACGTCATAGTTCATAGTACAACATCCACAACAAAATAGAACAATGGTTTACTAGAAAGCTCAGTTTCGTACAGGATTCTGTGACACTATCTAATAAACTAATAAATGATACAAAAATAATAACCACATTAACAATAGGACCTTTTGGAAATGTGTAAGGATTTCTTGCCATGACAAAGTGTAAACTTGGACTATTACATAGGGGTTTGCGGCATAGTCAAATTTAGTGTGTTGGAACAAGACTGGTAAATTATAATTATCGTATTCTAGTGATAAAAAGCTTGCGTCTCAGTACAGTCCTGTGTAAAGACTTTTGAATGCTCATTGGGTCTAGTGACTCGGAAACTCAAATCTGTTTAGGACATGGTATCAATTCTTTATAAGTTCGTCTCGGAAAATGCAAGAGTTAATACAAGAAAACAAAAACCACCCTGACGGTGTAAACAGTTCACAGTGCCGAAATGGTAGCAGTAAATGGATTAGATTGCATTTCAAAACAAAACGATTACAAGTGTCGGTTAAGATCACACCAAAAGTAAACTCAACATTACAGAAAATTAGACAGAATAGAATATGCTCACAATTCACATGCAAACTATTATTCATCTAAGGTGTGGCAAAGGAACTGATTTATTTTTAATCAATAATAATTTTCTACCTTGTATTTTTGCAAACAACGCAAACAATCTCCAAATTAATAAATCCAAAAATTTGGAACAAATGATTTGTGTGTCGCTGCTAAGATGATGTCTCATGTCAATGGTAAGTCGACAACTAAACTAAATTTGCGTTAAAATGTCCTCAATGCACACAGCCTTGCCACGCTCTATGAATTTACGTAAATACATTAAACTAAAGTAACCGAGGGGCTCGATTTAAAAGTACATTACAGATTGCAAAACAGTAAAGAGGGTCAACATTAAGAATAAGAGTACAGTACAGTTACAGATGTCGTGCAGGCAGGGAGTACAGAAGGAGGCGAGCGGATGGCACTCACTAGGTACGGTACGGTCCGGTACCGTGGGGCGGTATCAACAGCCCCCCGGGGCGCGCGAGCCCGCCGCTCGGGCGCCGGGTCGGGCCGGGCCGGGTCGGGCCGGGGCCGGGTCGAGCCGGGCCCGAGCGGCGAGCTCGGCGGCCGCTGGCGCCCACAGAGAGGAGCTGTCGACGCCTGACACACGAGCGACTCCATCAACACACTACGGTACCACTCAACATTTAACTCTTCCTAACTAAGCTTTACCATTAACATTCCTTAAATACGTACGATAACTAACAGAACATAATCATGAAACCTATAATGACGAGCGATAACACTAGCCACTATCTGCTTTTCACTATTCAACTGAACTCAAATTCAAAGGTATTTTACATGAATATCGATTCATAAAAACAAAGACAACTCGCGGGACTCGCGTCCCGAGATAAAGTGAGAACACAGAAGCGTGCTAAGAGAGGAAAAGGAAGATATAGATGTCACAACACGGAACACATTCAACGGAACGGAGTGAAGACAGCGGCTCACCTGCGTCCCCGCTCATTCTTGAGGGTGCCGCCATACTTGGGTCTAGTGCCGATTAAGTCAATTATCTCTGGGATACAACTGGCAAATATCGCCTAAACGCCGACAGACAAAACAAGACATTCACATTCAAGTCGAGGAGTGAGTCGAGGCGGCGGCGGAGGAGAGCCGCCGGCCGCCACCGCCTGGCGACGCACAGGGTGGTGCGGGGCGGCGGGAGGCTCTCTCCGACTCTCTGTGGCGCGGCGACCGGCGCGGGCCGGGGGCGGCGGACCGGGCGCGGCACGGGCACTGGCTGTGTGTGTCGTCGGGACTCGTGGCGAGGTGCCGGAGCTAGCGCTACAGCGTGGCGACAGGCATCGTGTGCAAGCGAACAAACCAAACACTACTTCATCGACAGCATTACAATACTTTACATCGGCTCTCTCCAGATCTAGTCTCGTTAGAAGGATTAAAAAGCTTAATGGTATCTCGAGTAAAATTTACGAAAAAAGGCATGTAGTAATGCGTCGGTCGACCGCGCGCCTGTCTCCCGAGTTCGGGGAGAGGAGCGCGGCCGCCGGGAGCTAACTCTTCGAGCATGCGCCACGGCACCGAGAGACCGATTCTAGTGAAGGATTAATAAATTTCATTAGCAAACTCCGCATTCATTCAACCAAGTCAGATCGAAACCGTGAGAGGTAAGAAGGCAGGAAGCCGTGTGGAGCGGGGGCGTGTGAGCGGGTACCTGCGGCGGACGTCCTTGTTGTACCGGCCGCCGTATTTGTTGCGCTGCGCCGCCAGCTCCGTGATCTCGGGGATCCAGCTGGCGAACACAGCCTACGATACACAGCAAACACCGTGAGGTCAGTGACCTCGCCACCCCCGCGCGCCCGCCGCCCGCCCCGCCCGACCCGCGGCCGCGTACTCTCGCGCTCGCACAAGGCTGTGTGGCTTGAGTGTCGTCTGTCTGCGTGGTGGCTGTGGCTGAGGGTGTGGATGTGCGGGACTTGGGTGCCGTGCCGAGCTACGCTAGCGGCGGGAGCTACGTGACCGGCGCAAGCCGTGACGGGACTCGTGACCGGGTGCATGCAAAGCCTAAGGATACATACGCTAACTAATCGATGAACGGAACTTAAAAAGAAATCGGTATAGCCGGTTCCTAAACTAAGACGATGGGCATTCGATATAGACGCTTGGTAGAGGCGCGGGCACAGGCGGGCCGTCCCGCTCGGCGGCTTGGGCGGCGACTCGCTCGGGCGCTACGGGGGCCGGTAGGGGCGAGCGAAGCGCTGCCCGCCGGCGCGCGGGGGGCCGGCGAGTGCTCGCGAGTAGATGACACAATACATCTGACGGCACTGAGCAAGCTTTTGTATTGGTGATGATTTTACATCGTCTCCGAGAGCTCGGGCGAGCCAGGCCGCGAAGCCGATGCGGGTCGCATTGCGCGCACGGCGGAATGAATCGCCCTCACTTTCGTCGGTCAATTGATATGTCAAACTGATACCTTTTTCCATGTTCACGCTTCAGCTCGCCACTGTACTTGGACCTACTTCCTACCAGCTCTATAATTTCAGGAATGCTACTAGCGAACATTGCCTGCAACAGACCATGGTGTCGATCGAATATAAAGAGTCTGGGTGCCGCGAACACCATCGCGTGGTGCACGACAATGTCCACCTCGAGTCTCAGTATAACTATGGTGACGTAATCGTAAAGTGTAGCCGGTAGCGGAGCGAAATAAAAAAATAAAAGGAACGAGTGTGTGTCTACCGGTGAGGTGAGCAACTGAACACAGCCAGGCACAGGTGCGGCATGCAGAGATCGCGAGGTGGGAGGGGTGGGACGCGGCGCGGGAGTGCCGGCTGGCGGGGCCGGCAGCCGGGACGCCTCCACTCCGGACGACTACTATACAAGTCTCGTACCACTGTCCCCATATACACATCTCCAATATTTAAGCACGGGAAGAGAGATCCTCCGGCAGCATACGTGGTAAGTATCACATAACAAAGCAAAAGAAAAAACAAAATACACCCATGCAGTTGAAAATCATCGCTCGAAGCTCATTTCATAATGCGATAATCGAGTGATGCTCTTAGTTGAAGCGGCAGAAGTTAGAAGATTGCACACTGACGCTGCGAGGCCGCGCGGCGCGGGCGCCTCCCACAGTACAGAACCATGCTCTAGAGTGCACTAGACAGGCTGACAACCATTCACGAGCTGTGCGTCATCCCGCAACTTGTCAAACAAGTCCCATGTCAACTAGTATGTAACATTTTATACGTATAGGTTATCTTATCGATATTTCCTTTTGCTTTGTTATTAATTTAGCTATTTATGCAAGGAATCGCAAGCGTGGCAAATTGGACGGAGTCGTAAACTAGAATGTAGGCAAAATAATGAAGATCGACGTGACTTCAATGCCATTAGGACTACGATAAACTAAGACTTGCCTCTCCTTGCAATGATAAACTTTAAAATATTTCGTATATATACTCATTTTAAATTTGATCAATTTAATTATTACATAAGAGAAGTAATTGAAAATGAAACTTACCAAGCCGACGAGAAGAAAAAAAACCAAAAAGGTTCTGCCAAGAACTGTGTGGCAGAACACATCACCGTAACCTACTGTAGACATGGTGACTATTAGAAAGTATACGCAAGTCCAGTACGACAATTGTTGCGAATTGGTAAAGTCCAATGGATCACCGGAGTTTTCCAACTGAAAGGTACAAAAGATATCATTATTATTTCAGTTCACCGCGAATAAATAATTTGGTTACTAAAGGACAGATGTATCGTATTGATATCAGATGCTTTAGCCAAGTTGCCAATCGCAAGCGCTTGCTAGCGCATCGTCGTTTTCCCTCTCTGTCACTCCTTCATATTAGTGCGACAAAGAGGGAAAACTACGATGCGCTAGCAGGCGCTAGCGATTGGCAACTTGGCTAAGCACCCTGTACGTTTAGTAAGTATCACGCCAAGGTCAGTTATTATCTTACAATATGGTGTACCTAACATCAACATTCCTAGTCATTATGAACATTAGAATAAGGGTTTAACAAGAATAATCATTTTAAGAGAGTATACTCTCTATTATGTTAATTTCATTACCCTATGGACTTAGGGCCCACCCTTTCATTACTAGGTACAATTTTGCACAGTATTCTAATGTATGTCCATCATAAATAAAGTTGTACCACTAGCAACAGTATGGGACGGATCCTCAATCAGTGGAGTTCTTTAATAAATATATAGTGTTCACACATTACGTCACCTTAATTTATTGAACAGGGATGAAAATTTATTTATTTTCCGAACTCGACTGTATCGGGATATCATATTCATAATGGACAAAGACAATTTGAAGAGAAAAGCATTCGGATAATTTTGTCATATAGGTATTTTGGGCTGCCACGCAACGAAACTTTCCTGAAACTTGATAGATGTTACCCAATCATAATGTTTATCATCTAGGTACATTATAAGATCGAGTTACACCATGGATTTCCTTGTTAGAAAAATATTGCCTTATCGATGTATTGATTGTTATGGAACACAAAATATATGGTCTGATTGAGAGGTATCTAAAATAGAAGCGAAATAGGGGGTTCGAACATAATTTATAAGTTTAACATTAGTTATAAGTTTTGTTAAATCATGTTTCTTGAATGTAAATAAGAGTAGATACATAGGTATTTAATACAGTAATATTCTTAAAAAAAAGTTAATGTTAATATTTGCTACGCCCATCAGGGTTCATGCTTCACATATAATATATTGTTCATGAGTGCAATTTAATAAATATAATAATAACATTAAATTTAAAGCCTTTATTTGTAGAGGTAAGGTTACTGTAATCTTTATGCTTACTCAGCAACGTTATTGGATTCCGCAACACTTATCTCTCTCTTTTACTCGTATTACTGATTCACTGTTAATCACCCCTTTCTACTGCGAGCGGATCCATTACTATCTCCATTAAACTAAACTTACATTGCTGGTTGGACGGGCAGCTGTAAACAGCATACTACCACTTCGCCAGCAAAGAATGCGAAATGGAACCATTAATGAAGCCAGTAATGTGGGAATAGGGAGCATTATATGATTTTCATCACACTTGCTGTCTAAGCGCGCCATTGCTTGCGTGCGTAGCGGGAGTAATAGAAAAGTGAAATTCCCTAGGGAGTAATAGAAATGTCAGTACGTTATTTAACAATATTATGTCTTTAAACTTATTTTTTTGTCGGCAAGTGTGATGAAACATTGTATGCATCACGGTCGGTAAGAGGAATACTAACTCGGGTCATATAAAAGCCCTACGCCTTTCCATACTTACCCCCCTTGATGCACAATGTACTATTATTATATATCTATAATATATCTTACCAAATGAATAATTCCGGCCGCTGTTAACCATACTGATATAAATATAGAAACCAATTGCGCCAACCGAATCGAACTCGATGTCTTTAATATATTGAGGTACTGCAAAATATCAGGCACGGTCATTAAGCGTAGAGCTCTTAGAAACCTTAGCCCTGGAAAAAAGAAACGGGTTATAAAATGGGTGTATTATGGAGGTCTTTATTTATGACAATGTTTTTTTTTACTATATGGTGTCGCGGCCACTTATGATTGTTACAATTATTTCGTAACCCCTTACAATCCTGTTTCTATTTTGGTGTATATGTAGATTATTATATCATATTATGAGTCACTCATAAAGAAGCACAAGACATCTTCGAATTACAACCATATTCGCATAGGATTCACACTGTTTTTGAGGTTGTGGTTTTCCATAGGCATGATGAGTAATCTTTATTATAAATAAAAAAAAAACGAATAATCAAGTGACATGAATACGATTTGTTATATTAACAAAACAATAACTGCTAATTTAATCAATACCAGATTCGCTAACACTTTAAAATATTCCCCTATTCTCTCACTATTATTGTTCTCTTTTCGTGCAAAATCCACGGTCCATTTTTCACATACCTATATGTATTTAATTAAAATGAAGGAGAGCTTACCTATCCACGTTCTATCCAGGTATATTGATACAAAGGATGGTGGTATCGTGAAATAATCTACAAATGAATACATCTCGAGCATGAACCACAGTTTGTCACTAGCTGCTATAAACTGCAACAAAAATATTCAGTTTAGGTAGTTAAACATGTTTAAGGAGCGACCACACCGATGCTTAAAAAACGGCAAAAATACGGAATCGCAGTGACGGGTCGTAAACATCATAACTCTACCGCATCCTCGTAACCGTTATAATGGCGGGACCAGCTCCTGAATTGGATCGATTCATAGTGCATTATTTAGTACTGAATTTGTACTATTTGGTACCTGTTGTAAAAAAATGTGTACCTCTTCTATTTCAAAGTTATATTCAATCAGTCTGGTCCCGCCATTATAACGTTATAATGGCGGAACCAGATCCTCAATTCGATCGATTCATATTGCAATATTTAGTACTGAATTTGTACTATTTGGTACCTGGTGTAAAATAATGAGTACCTCTTCCATTTTAAAATTATACTTCAAACAGTCTGGTCCCGCCATTATAACGTTATAATACTTATAATATGTTTGTACTACATATTCTTAGTTGTAGTTGCACAAGTCCCTGGCGGCATCAGTACCAGTACCAGCCAAAAATGGTACACATACGACGCGTCACAACAATTTCGTAACGTCACCGTTTTTTAACCTGAGGTGTAGTCGCACCTTTAAATAAATACGAAGGTAAATTACTAGAAGGCATATTCAACCTTTAAGATAATCGATTTGATTCCTTACTTATAACTTGTCTTTTTGGTAGAATAAAAAAAGTCGTTTATTCTTTTATTTAAGGTCAGTGCGGGTAAGACCATCTACGAACTGATTTCTAACCCTAACTCAATAGTATAAGACACATATAGCGGATTTCGGACGAATCCTTAAATCAAATATGCCGAAGATATGCCCGCTTTCCACTGCGAGAGGAACGGAGTCATTATTGGGTCCGTTTAACTTTCACTGCTGCTGTGACTCCCCTCCGTCAACTGAATACCAGTCCTTAACAAGCAATGATCGTGAAGGCTTCATAGCCTTTAATGAGTCCGCTCCGCTCTCAGTGGAAAGCGGGCATTACCCACACTCATCTTAGGCATTTTACATCACGGAAAACAAACTATGCCGATCTAACCCTACACATTAGGTAAAGAGAATTGGTGTCCCTCGTGCTTATCATAAACCTACAGCTCATGGAAGAATTTTCTTAGGTTCGAATTGTATTTGTATGTTTGTCACGTAAATTTGGTACAAATATTACTTACGTAACCAGTATTTGTACAAAACTTACGTGGTGAACTACGGCCCTACCGTGAAATTCGAAATCTGCAATTTTCAAGGATTTGTCTCTGTCACTCTAAGGACACCTTTGTTGGATTGACAAAGACAAATCCTCGAAGTTTACGAATTTTGAAGTTCGCGGTAGTATAATAGGTCTGAGATAGTGTGACGTGTATTGTACGTCACATTTCTAATATACCTATAATAATAAATCTAATCGACATTTTAAAGCCGCTTATACACAAATGCCTCCTAACTTAGCAAACCGATAGGGATTGTTTGTCCCTTTCGGTCTTATCAATATGTACCTCAATAAGACCGATAGGGACGAACAATACTTATCGGCTTGCTAAGTAAGGATATGAATAAGGGAGATAATTTTTTAAGCTAAAATGCCTTTTAGTAAATATATTTACAAATCCTGAAAAAAATATAACTTTATTGCAATTTTCGTCAAATCAGTCGTTTATGAAAACGTGGGTATATTTTTGAAAATTATACCTGTAGTATGTAGGATGCCCTGAAAATTTCGGGAATTTAATACTTAGGAACGTATATTTGACATGTGTTATACCTCTTTCTTACAAGCATAGTCTCATTATTCGAAAACACTGGCCACTTAGAAAAAAAAACAATGTCCGATTTTCAATTGTTTTTTAAAGTCGTTGAGTCGCTGGTGAAAATGGAGCTGTCCCGCGAAAGTTTTAGAGCAATGATTTATTGTGACTTTAAAAGTGGATTAACACAACAACAATGTGGAGACCGATTAACTATTGCTTTTAGTAGTGAAGCACCTTCAAAGACGACCATATACAGGTGGTATTCGGAATTACAACGTGGCCGTGTGTCTCTTGCGGATGACGTACGTGAGGGTCGACCGAAAACGGCCGTTACCGATCAAAACATCGATGTTGTTCGCCAACTGATAAAGGAAGATAGGCATGTTACATATCGGGAGATTCAGGAGACTTTAGGCATTGGAATGAGTCAGGTACAAGTTATTTTACAACAAGAGTTGGGCGTGCGGAAGTTATTTTCCCGGTGGATTCCTCACTTGTTATCTAACGACCAGAAAACGGTACGTGTCAATTGGTGCCGCAAAACTTTAAAAAGATTTAATGGAAGAAGCTCAAATGCCGTTTTTAGTATTGAGTCAGGTGACGAATCATGGATTTACGCATATGAGCCTAAATCGAAAAACCAATCTCGAGTTTGGGTTTACGAAGACGAACCGAAGCCGACAAAAGTTGTTCGTTCTCGCAGCACGATCAAAAAAATGGTAGCCACGTTTGTCTCCAAATCGGGTCACGTGGCGACTATCGCTCTTGAAGATCGAAGAACTGTCAATGCCGATTGGTATATAGGCGTTTGTTTACCGATTGTTTTTGCTGAACTGCGAAAAACTAACCCTAACCGCCGTATTATACTACACCATGATAATGCCAGCCCTCACACCGCTCAGAAAACAAACGACTATCTGAAGGGCGAAAACGTCGAATTACTGGACCATCCTCCGTACAGCTCCGACCTAAGTCCCAACGATTTTTTTACTTTCCCGAAAATAAAGAATCGGTTGCGTGGTCAGCGTTTTCAGACCGCGGAAGAAGCAGTCGACGCTTATAAAATGGCCATTTTGTCAACCCCCACTTCAGACTTCAATAACTGTTTTAAAAACTGGTTTCAGAGAATGAAAAAGTGTATTAAACACAAAGGAGAATACTTTGAAAAACAATAAAAGTACTTTTATTTCATTAAAATGCGTATTTTTTCCGATTCCCGAAACTTTCAGGGCAACCTACGTATTATACCATTTTCTCCGTATTGACTTGGATAAAACAAATGCAAATAACTAAGCAATTTCAAATTATTCACTGCAGGCAGTTTATATTATTTTAACATTAGGTTTTGCAATTAAATTAATTTGAATGTTTTATTTCGTGAATGATTTTGTACGTTTAATTTCGCGCCCACCCTCGATAATTATATGTAGAGTCAAGATCGTTGTTTATCAGTCGCCTTAATGTTTTATTAGCAGAGATCAGATAAATGGGCGTCATTATTCGCAATAATATGGACATGACTGCAATATTAATTGAATTAATAATGAATTTATCGTTTTTTGAGTACCTAAGTAACTATTACATATTTGTTAACGGTAACCGGTAATTATGAAAATCTGTGTAAATAGTCGCCTCAAGGCTTCGAAATTAAATTTCAATAAATTAATCATTTAATGAATTTTGGAGTCCTGTCCATATAATTGCGATGCGAACGATGACGTCCATTTGTCTGATCTCTGTTTATTTGATATGCTTTAAGTTAAATATTCTACGAATTCTACGCTCGTAACAGTCATAAATAACCCTACGGCGTAGCCCGTAGCGTTTTAAAGACCAAATATTTGTTACTGATTTTTAGGGTTCCGTACCCAAAGAGTAAAACGAGACACTATCACCTAGGCTCATAAATTACACAAGTAAACAGATATGTACATTGAGGACATAACTTTTACTTACTCGTATAAAAAAGTAGACCATAAAAAATATGTTAAAGGCAAGGTCGATCTGCTGAGTAATATTGTCACTCCATTTCTGGCATCGCTCCACCTCCTCACTGAAAAGCGCAAAGATAGAGGGTAATGGACGGCGAAACACGGGTTGACATCGACAACACATGTGACGTCATACGGAGAAGCCAAATGCAAGGTACGGCTGGCGCGGACCGAACGACCGAGGTAGTATTAGCTTACGTCTTATCACTGAGATTATTTTGACGACCAAATATAATGAAGCCATGTTTTTTTTTCATAATTATCTCTTTATTTATTTTTTGTTATTTTTGTGATTACCAAATATAATGAAGCCATGTTTTTTTTTCATAATTATCTCTTTATTTATTTTTTGTTATTTTTGTGATTTCGTGACATTGAACATATTAATATTGACGATCATACGTATAGTATAAATTGGTATCTAATTGTATTTTTTTAATCAAAATTGTTTATTATTTTATTTTAATTATAGGTATAAAATACTAAATCAACACTAAACGTATCGAACTAATTCCAATTGTATTAGAATTTTCCTGATTTTACCACAACATCCAAAAACAATAATTTTATCATCAGACAACTCCGTGGATATAAAAAAAAATATCTACGTATATTTATATATTCATGACTTTTATACCTAATGCTACTGCCAGCATTTGACTAATGTACCTAAACCTTATTGCAAATGCATTTTATATATTAACAGGGGCCTATATCTCAAAAGCTTGTAACTTGTAATACAAGCGGAAGTTCTTATCTAACTTATGGTGTCAAAAAGAGACTTCCACTTGTATTACAAGCTAAAAGCTTTCGAAAAACGGGCCCCAGGTCCACGACGTTAAGAAGCTTTCTTTTGGTAACACATCTACTTACTCTATAATTTACAAGAGAAAATTTCAAGTTTCATTATCATTTGTCCCCAAAAAATCCCGTCTTGGATGTGATTGGACGCCAGCTTTTTGTTTGTAAATGATTATGAATGTTTATGAAAATGCTTCAGATTATGATTTTTTTCGGTTCTGATTATTTCCAGTTGTTTAAAATAATATAGTTGTTAAACTGCATTTTGGTAATATCTTAGTAAATCATTCAACATCATTCAACCAATAGACAATCTGGTATGGCTACAGTTATAAACTAAAAAAATTGGAAATCTTTAGTATTTCATTGGTAGTTTTGTAATTGACAGCTTAAAATTTAGAGTATCATTTAATAAAGTCTCAGCAGAGCCGTTAGCTAGGATCCCAAGCTTTATATTTGTGAATAAATAAATATAAAAATAATAATTTATTTACACATGTAATCTAGTCCACAGTCCTACGTTACTGAGCATAATACATGTGGTATGTGGCATGCATACTCTAGCAGTTTAACAAGTAAGTTAAAAACGGGGTTTCATTTCGAACTCAATGCTGAGATACGAGTATCAAAACCAGTTGCAGATGTCAATTGGTAGAAGAGATACCTACTAGTAAACGTTGTTAAAATAGACATAAGATATTTAAACAGTGAACTGTTAGCGATTTAGTGAAATGTGATAATTTAGTTACGTAGGTACATAAGTTGATAAGTGTGATATGTGCATTTGAGAGCTTTATTTGAAATGTGCAAAGCGAATCGCTTACACCTATGAAAGCGCTTTGTCCTGTAAATACTAATCCCCTCATTTATAAATGTCTTCTAACTTAGTAAGCCCTTAAATATTTCCTTTCTAACTTATCAATATGTCATAAGACGGAAAGGGACGAACAATATTTCACGGCTTGTTAAGTTAGGATATGTTTATGAATAAGGGGGTAAGTTGTCGTATGATCTGGTTACCACGAAGCTATCATGGCAGTGACACGTTGTCAAAGGAATTGTCGTGCTGATAAGTAAGGTTTTCATATTCGTTGGAGAGTATGCCACATTTTGACGTCATATAGAAAGCGTTCAAATGGTTCAGATAAATGCTACCCAACAATATTAGTGATGTAGCTATATCACTTTGCAGGAAATCAAATAAAGGCCAATGTGACCAATCCACGGTGCCATTGAGACCAAACATTTATAGTTACGATTCTAAACAGTTGCATGCGATATTTAATACAATATCAGGTGGCCAGTAGGCTAGTTTCCTAGTGTGTCATCAGTTTTCAAAAAACTTTGTCGTTTGTTCAAAAAACAAAAGTTTTTTAGTAGGTATTATTTACTGATTTTTATTAATGATGTTATTATAAAACACGAATCGATCCAACCTATTCATATTAGCATATAAATATGCTGAAACCAGGATCTACCTAAAACCTATAAGAATAGTAATGTTTTCCAGTGTATTTATTTTCATGATGCTCATGTTTATGCGAATGAAACTTATAGGAAACTAGCCTACTCTCGAGATTGACCGACATCATATCCATCTGAGATTTTATGACCATTGTAATTTTTGTCTTGTGTTCGTAGCAAGCTGTCTCGTTTAGACCAATCAATAAATAGAAAATGCCAACTTGTATTTTGTTTTGTGCATTTAGTAGATAAATCTCAAGATAGTTAGACATCGATTAAACCGAGAACTAGGCCACAGGAGCTCGATGGTACAGGGAATTGGCTGTAGATGTGTCGTGAACCTATTGTGGAATCAGAGAGTCATTCGGTCCGCGCAGCCAGAACAAAAGCTAACATTTAACTAAGCAGACATTTTGGATCACATTTATGTATTTAACTCACATATTCCTTAATTCAGCATTATCAAGATTTAACGAATTAATAATGCAGCTAAATAAATAATTAATATTAGGAGTAAGAGAGATAGTTACCTCGATGCGTCAATGAAGTAGATGATGAGCGATGCTATACTCAGAATGAACACCAACACTACCTGAAATGAGAAGAAAATAAGTCAGTATGTATAGTCCATTTCAAATACGAAGGCCCGATGCCACTCGAAACATTTGTCATTTAATTGGTCCACTGCAATTTGGCACGTGTCATACACCGATGTATGCATAAAATATCACGCCACAAAAGGATATTGCCAGGTATCTTTTGTTACCACTGATCCTATTATTGACTCCTAATGACTTTGTCAAGTGGAATCGGGCCTTTGTATTTGAAATGGACTTTACCTATTTATGGTAAAGCCATGTCTAAAAATACATTTCAAAATGTATGCCTATGATACAACGATGAAAATCGTTAAAACATTTTTGAAACCGACCGGAAAATTGGATCCGGTAGAAATAAATAACAAAACATGTAAACAACAGGATAGGTACATTTGTAACTTTTGACGATAGCTGTATTCCTAAACGATAATTATTCCAAACAGAGAAAAAGACTAACAAATGCAATTGAGCCAAAAATATAAATGAACTGTATTGACGATCAATTAAGCGATAGGACAGTTGACGAAAATGTTAAGTTTGCTCTAAATGTAATTTTTAACCAATAGGTCGCTTATAGTCATATTTTTTTCATTGTAGGTAGGTATAAGATTCTGAAACGTTATAAGAATAGACTGAGACTAACGTGCTACAATCAATATAAAGCCCCTAAGTTTAATCTGCAAATGGTATTCATCTCAGAATTATAAGTAACGTGAGACTCAAACATATTAAAATCTTAAACATATTTAAATCATCGGCTTTAGCCGAGGGCGCTCCGGACGAGAGTAACATGTCGAGCAATCATCGACTTAAATACGTGAGTAACCCGGTTCGATAATATTTTAATATGGTATCTATCTGTAGGTATTTGTATGTGAATACCTACATTGAATCATACCGGTTATTAGGTCACGCTCACGTGAATTAGATAGCCAATTATCACGCAGACGAACAATAATGCACATGAATCAGCAATACCTACCTAATCCTTGTCTGATGCTAGTCGAAATTTATCACGTGTGGGTGTGATTTTTTTTATTCGGTTATATATCCAATACTGCCAAGCTGAAATGGGACTGGGCCGGACGTATGTGCCATGAGAGGTGGGCTAAATCATACACTATGGGATCCCACCGATGGCCAACGGAGCAGAGGCAGACCGAAAAGGAAATGGTGAAACGACTTGGAAGCGTTCTACAAAGAATGTCGGGGACTTGCCAACAATAGGACGAAATGGAAAACGAGGCAGGTGAGGCCCAGCAGTGGAACACACACAAACAGGCTATTGAAAAAAATTTCCAGCAGCAAAGTCGTCTTCGGTGGTTCCGCCACGTTCGTGGTAGGCTACCCGACTATGTATTTAGGAAATGCCTTAACCTAGCCCTTGATGGCCCCCAACCTCTCGCCAAAAATACGATGGATAGATGTCGTGAAGGCTTAGTAGCGTATCGTAGTTTTCCCTCTCTGTCACTCTTGCATATAAGTGCGACAAAGACAGTTAGCTGCCTTTCGTTTACGATTGACGATTGAGCGTTAGCGATTGGCAACTTGTCTAAGCACCCAGGTCACGGGCTCCCAGTCGAAGATGCCCGGGATCGCGCAAAGTAGAGGTAACGAAGTAGGAAAGTGGTTCTTGGCAAAGGCCGAGATAACGTTAGCAAGAAAAATAAGACACTCGTAATTATGTAACACACAGTTGCTGGAAAGGGTTTAGTGCTTTGTAATTAACTCATCGTCATCATCATCATCAGCCTATGATAGTCCACTGCTCGACGTAGGCCTCTCCTATTAACAATGCGTATGTCTCGCATTAGGAGGTAAAAAGTGAAGCCGTGTGGTGACGGCAGTAAGAATACATTTGTCACCACCCCAACTCCTCCTGCGGGTGTCGTAAGAGTCGACTAAGGGATTGAAGTGTCACTGATCATTATCTGATAAAAGATTGATGATGGGCAGCAGCGTCATCATACTTGAATGGACACATCACTGCGATCGCCAATCCGCTTGCCCAGCGTGGCGATTATGGGCATTTACCTCCTAATGCGTGTCTTTAATTATTCAATATAAAATACTTGTAATAATAACAGTGCCTAGATAAAACAATAAAATAGTACATAAAATTTATCACTAGTAACTTTTAAAATGATCCTTTAATTTAGTAGACTTTGCAGCGTAGATAATACGTTACATATTTAGAGTTATAGGTACATGTAGGTATCTAGGTTTTAAAGTAAGTAGATCACGACCTATTGCAGATCAATTAATCTTAATCTATCTTAAGAATCTACCATTTGTCTTGATTTGACTGATAGATCAACGCGTGGTATTCTCGTGATAATTCTACGATACTAATTACCTATACATGTTAGCATTTTAGATAAATGGCATAGGTACTTTTTGGTGATGGTTAATTTGATGTTGATTAGATTCGAATGACATATGATTATTTCAACAAAATACATAACAATTAATTTAAATAGGTGATATGCGCCGTGTGGTGCCGGCAGTAAGAATACATTTGTCACCAACCCAACTCCTCCTGCGGGTGTTGTAAGAGTCGACTAAGGGATTGAAGTGTCACTGACCATATTTGATTAAAGATTGATGATGGGCAGCAGCGTCATCACAGTGGACACATTACTGCGATCGCCAATCCGCTTGTCCAGCGTGGCGATTATGGGCATTTACCTCCTAATGCGTCTATACGCATAGTTAATAGGAGAGGCCTAGGTACGTCCAGCAGTGGACTATCATAGGCTGATGATTAGGAGGTAAATGCCCATAATCGCCACGCTGGGCAAGCGCAGTATTGTGTCCCCTATGATGACGCTGCTGCCCGTCATCAATATTTTATCAATTCATAAAGGTTAGTGTCACTTCAATCCCTTAGTCGACTCTTACGACACCCGCAGGAGGAGTTGGGTGGTGACAAATGTATTCTTACTGCCGTCACCATACGGCCATGGTACGGCTACTGATGTCTTATCGACGGCGATAGCAAACACATTAGACTCTGCGGAACTAATTATCGCTATCTATCCTTAGAATGTTAACAACGTCTCGATTAGCATTAGCATGCATCATCGCAGAACAGAATATTAAAGACTTAGTCATTTGAATGGAACTTCACGACTTCACTACGCAGTGCGTATGCGGTATTAATGTTTGCAGATTGCATGACAACGCATTTGTAATTTAGTCACGTCTGTAATTTAATTACGAGTCCTTCTAAGAGCCGATGACATAATGGTGTTAAAGATTATTCACATTGTCATCTGTATTCAAATACCTTGAACAGTTACATACATATCAGGGGCGTAGCTACTGCCGTATTTGCCGTATCAATTATACGGGGCCCCCGGGCCACGGGGGCCCCCAAAGTGTGTAAGGAAAAAGAATAAAAACTTTCTAATTTATATTACCTCCATATAAGGGCCTCCAAAAAATTTTTATACAGGGCCCCGACAAGGCACGCTACGCCACTGATACATATAAATAACTGGTATCACATCACACCTCATGCTCAATGCATTTCGTTCGCGTTGTTACTTTTGAGAAATTACGCCAAGAACGTATATATTAAAATATTATCGAACCGGGTTACTCACGTATTTAAGTCGATGATAGCTCGACATGTTTCGACCCATTAAGTTCCGATAATATTTTAATATGTTTGAGTCTCACGTTAGTTATAATTCTAAAACGCATATATCGGCAGATTATTTACTTACAACGACGTTTCTAGATGGCAATAGATACCTAATAAAACTGGCCAAGAGTATGATGGGCAAATGGGCAATGCTCATTTCCGTATTTGCAAATCCGTCATCACTCCGTCAAGTACAGTCGACAAAAAATCTAGTTTACCACTTTTCGACTCTATTTAGTGGTAACAAAGGCGAAAAGTGATAACACACATTTTTGGTTGACTATACACACACATTATTACATTACTGCGATCGCCAACCCGCTTGCAGCGTGGCGATTATAGACATTCTCCTGATGCGTTCATGCATAGTTATAGTGAGAGAGGCATACGTCCAGCAGAGGACTAAGATAGGCCGTCCTACGCTGCGTTTGCCTAGCCGTGGTCTCCACTCGAGCATTTCTCGACCCCATCGACCATCTGCTCTGCGTGCAATGCGGCCTGCCCATTGCCACTTCAGCTTACTAATCCGGAGGGCTATGTCAGTAATTTTAGTTGGCCTACGGATCTCCTCATTTCTGATTCGATCACGCAGGGAAACTCCGAGCACAGCCCTCTCCATAGCTCTTTGAGCGACTCTGAGTTTAGAGATGAGGCCGATGGTGAAGGACCACGTTTCGGCGCCGCAAGTCATCACTGCTAACACACATTGATTGTAGACTTTCGTCTTAAGGCACTGAGGTATGTAGGACGAAAAGACATCGCGTGGTTTCCCGAACGCTGCCCAATCGAGTTGGATTCGGCGGTTGACCTCTTTCTCGAAGTTGGACCTACCTAATTGGACTACTTGTCCTAGGTAGATGTACGAGTCAACAACTTCGAGTACCGAGTTTTCATCAGAAACCGGGGTGGGCACAACATTGGCATTTGACATAACTTTCGTCTTATCCATGTTCTTTTTCAATATTATGTATAGGCACAGAAAACAACCATGACTGAGCCACAAATATTAGAGTCGATTAAAGGAACCCAGATATTAACAGCTATTAAGTACTCATCAATGAATTATATGATCCATTCGCCATAAACGAACTAATTACGTCTCATTTAGCAAACGCTTATTTACTTAAGGAAAGTTATACGCGACAATTTGAGCGCAGCCTGAACGTCTAGGCGCCATTAGCAGAGTTGGATCGCTCTGTGCCAAGTCGGAAACTACTTAAGTAACAAGAAGCAATTCCTAACTTAGTCTTCTTATGATTTAAACTTCAGAGAGGCCGCGTTCTGATACATTCCATTCAATGTTCAACTTTCAAGCGAGCTTTTTAAGCTCAATTTGCAATGTTCAGCCAGATTGGTTGAGTGGAAATTTATGTGCCATTCCATGTGAGGTGAAAAATGTGATTTTACGATATTAGTGCCAAAAATATGTTTGAAAATCGTACGGGATACCGAGAGAGAACATACAAGGAACATAAACGTTGATATTTGGGATGATGTAGACACCTGGCTACTGGTTTTTATCTTGCCTGAGATACTCTAGGTAAAATCCGACAAAGATAAGTTGCTCAAGTCTGACGAAGAATACCTTTTTCGTAGACATATAGGATGTAGTCGTACTTGACTACATCCTATATGTCTATATGTCTACCTACTGGTAGTAAAAAATACTTGAATAATAATACTTTTTTTTAATAAGAGTGAGTCTACATATTTTTTTCATAATCAGCAAAAAATACTTATTTTATTTCATTCCTAAACCTCTCCAATGAAGTCAAACTCTCGTATTTTGACTGCCACATGATAGCAAGTGTTGTAGTGTCGCGAGGTATCGGTTATTGGAGTATACTCGTATCCTACAGCTACGGCCTGAGAAGATCAAATATTACATTTTTGTAACACCTTGGCGATAAACGATAATCTCGTGACCATCATCAGCTTATGATGGTCACGTGATTATCGTTTATCGTGCTACGCGTCACTTTCACAGTCGTATATTTGTATATCATATATTTGTAGAACGACAAACGATTAAACTATGTACCATCATAAACCTACAGATTGCGTTGCGGCATTCGCGGAATGGAATGTCATCAATCATCATTCTCAACTAAATAGCATATCTCTTGCGCTTAAAATAGGCAAATAGCTCTGTTATTAGATTACTGGGTGCACGTAGACTAATCCAGTTAGGGGCATCCAATTACTACGGAGGCTGACATGACTGCGCAAGGTCACCACGCAAGGATTTAATAACATGGATGTCATGTCATCGCTTACCGCGTCGAAGTCGAGGTTTCAGGTGAACTCGTAACTGGAACAGCACTTGTTCTACTTTCACTTTTTTACTCTCATTTTTTGTCGAAATCGGGTAGTGTAGCCGGATCAACGGCCATCTTTATTTTCGGTCTTTTCATAATAAAATTATGAACCGTTTGGTGGCCGAGAACTAAAGAACTAAATTTATCTGGACGAAAACCGCAGGAACTGCTTATTGACTTAGTTTTCAGCAATCAAAGGTTTTCAAATAAGAACGAAACTACGAAAATCAGTTTAAAAACTACAAAAGTTGATGCGTATCTACAGCAAATCACTGTTGCCCGACGGAATAGTGACGGTAGCGGGTAGCGCGCTCTTTGTTTCCAGCGACCTATCTCACTCTTAGTGAAAAAAAAACCGACCAAGAACGTGTCGGGCCATGCTCAGTGTAGGGATTGAGAGACCTAATCGAATGATACCCCGTACTATAAGATAACAGGAAAAAAAATCATCTCCACTTTACTACTAGGGGGTACCGGAAAAAAAAATCTATTTTTTATTCTACCACTTTGTCGTCGTGATTAATATATCAGGGTGCTCGCGAGCATTCCAAAAGATTTTAACTACGCATTCTAGACATCAAAATAAACAAAAATTATTATGAGACTTAATGTCAAATACCATTTTTTTTTTCTAACAACAAAAATAACATTAAAGACTCTAAATATGGTCAGGAACTCAGCATTAAAATCTTTGGAAATGTTCACGAGCACCCAGTATACCTGTACCAAATTGAAAATTTCTAGTACTGATGCCTACTATCTATGCTGCGGACAGGGTTCCAAGTTTACTGCGGAACCCTAAAAACAACATCCATTGGCCGTTAGTGCAGTTAACAGCGCGCAGTTCAGCGTTGCTGGTTGTGGACTATTAAAATACCGTTATGTACAGTCGCCAACAGATATATCGCAGCGGCCAGGGTTCTCAGAAATATCTGAACATCCACTCTAACGCCGTGACAGTAGACCAGTGGCCAATAGAGACAAACAGTACAATAGAGCCCATTTCCCATTTCCGGACGCTCCGATATATCAGATGGCGACTGTACATACCTACTACATAATACATATATAGTAACCCACGGAGATACAGTTAAATAATATACATAAACACTACCCCATTGTAATAGGGTTCAAATCGCTATGTACTAATAAAGGGTGCAACGTAGTTACGACGTTTAGTAACTAAACGGGTGTGGAATTTTCATTTACAGTACGCTTTATGTGACACGTTTGTGCAGTAGCCGTTTATATGGTACGGCTGCAGTTCGTTCCGAAGTAATGTAATGCGATATATTAAATGGGTTTCGGAAACGAGTATGCAAAAGACAATCGATGTTGAATTGCCGTATGCCTGACTGCTTTTTCAGAAGGTACTTTTGTATCTTTAAATAGCCGTACAAGTGGCATTTTTATTGCGTTGGTAAGTTTTGGATACCTATTTATATTTTGTAACAATATTAACTTAATAATTAATCCCTATCATCGACACGTCTTCGACATTCTATCGGAAAACATCGAATATATGTGTATATCATACAATTTTAAAAATTTAGGTATCGTATTAAAGACCGAACAGCTGGAGACTTCCTCGCACAGCGTATCAGCATTGCGATACAGCGAGAAAGTGTCGCCATTATCCTTGGTACAATGCCACAAGGGTCAATCTTAGATATAGGTAGGTACACAAAATATACAGATTTGTAAATAAATAAGATATTAAAGATAAAAGAGGTATTGTTACGTATAATAAAAAAAAACCTACCTACACACCTACGTACCTAATACCTAACTAATAAGTACGCCTCTTTGATTTGTTGCGTTTATTTTTTGAATGAGCGTAGCAAAGGCGAAATGAATTGGCAAAGAATTATTTGGGTTCGTTTTGTTTACTGAAATCTGCTACGGGCTACGGCGTAGAGCTACGAAATAAGTTGCGTCATGAGAAAACTAAATTATCAGTATCACACGTAATGTATTATTCAGTACAGATGGTGTTTTATGGTGCTGGTGCGAGTAGTAATTTTTTTTTTCAGGCCAAAACTTCGGAGGGACGTCTCTACTGAAAAGACGTCGTACGATACAAATCGTAACTAGTGTCGATTTAAAACTCTCCGTCCGTCGTTTCAAATAAGGTGTCAGTGCATTTGTCGCCACTGATTTCGAACTTATTTTTTTCGCGCTTGTATGGTTATATACTATTTTTTAGAATTGTTGTCTACGGGTTCCTTTCAATAAACCTATTTATATTACGGAAAGTCGGTCACATTTTTTTTGTTTTCTTTTTCTACCGAAGAACTTGCACAATGTATACACAGTGATCGATAAATTGTAAGGCGATGTAACTGCCTAAATATTACAGCAAAAAGCGCCGGCCTCATATCGATTCAACGCAGGTGTAGTTTAATGTATGGTGTGTAAAGCCCGATTAATACCTATCCAGTTTTATTGCGACACTATTTAAATATTTATTATACATTTAAAACAATAATTGCTTAACAATAATATTCACTACAAACAAAATTTAAAAAAAATGCTAAAAGTAATCGTCAATCGATAAAATTAAACCAAAAAAACCTACTGATCTAAAGCGTCCCGATTGGTTCCCGACGTAAATGTGATCCAGTTAACGTATATTTAACATTTGTTTGCAAGCTCAGTCTTAAAACTAACAAAAGACTTGATTTATTTGGGGTAAATCCACAAGACTGTAACGAGAGTTACCAATTATTTTGTATGTTCTCATATTAATTACTTAAGTACATTTAAGGGTCCACATATGTACCTACAGGGCTAGGCTAGACGTACGAAAACTCAACTTTGATGAATTAATTTTAAAACATACGAAAGAATTGGTAACTCTCGTTACAGTTTTGTGGATTTACTCCTTTGGAGGTTTTATAATCAAATTGAATTCACTCCATATCTTTGCACTAGTGTGCGTGAGCATTTCTTAAAAAGTTTGTACCTACATAATGAAACACGTCTTCGATAGAATAAAATGATGCTGAGCAAGATGCACTACATTTCTCAGAATGTTTATATAAAACGTTCCTTTTTTGTTACCAAAAAGGTTATTTTTTATGTTGGCACAAAAAAGTGTCTCCACTCCACCTGGGGGTTACCATGACGTACTAATGCGATTCAGTTTAGGTCCAGGGAAAGGGACAGAGATATACGACTGATATAGCCTTGTCCCTTTCTCTCGACCTTAACTGAATCGCATTAGTAGGTACATCATGGTAGCCCCCCTGATCGTAAGTGAAAAGTAGAGCCCAAATCGCGGCGGCAACGAACAGGAGACAAGCTGTAACCTGTCAGTTGCCACCGCCTTGCTAGCAATAAACGAAAAACAATACTTACGGAAATTTGGTATTTGGTGGATTTTGTTCAGCATCATTGACTTATCCAGCCTAGTTTCATCAATATTCAATATCGATTCTAAATGTCTGCCTAATAAAATAATACCAGCTAGTAATGCTTACTACTAAACCAAAACTTTAGTAAATAGGTATACTGGCGTCATTTATGCCGTATTGTGTATGTACCGTCAGTATTTTAATTACTGCGGTACAGTTTAGCATAGTTTTATGCAAAAACTAAGCACATTCTTACGCCCTAGTTCCCTAATGACAAGCAGTATGCAAATAAACGGGAGAAAAACGCAGCAAGTCTGTTCGATTTTCACATTCTCTTAATACGTTTTGCTCTTAAGTTAGTTGAATGTGGGGAACAATGTACGACAAAGAAAAAAATAAAGCCTTAGCTCGACTATAACAAGGTCAATAGTCGAGAATAGATTGAAGTAGATATTATGACGTCAGAGCTAGCTCTGATTGATTGTCAGATGGGTCGTGGAAAAGTTTTCTAGCTAGAGAAATAGAAATCCGAGATGAAAAGTGATAGGCCCACTTTAATATCGAATGTGGCAATGGCACTATATTTAGAGCAGGCAGCAAACTTAAGTGTCTATAGCAAAGATAAAAGCGTTCCTTTGTCACAGTACACTAAAACTTAAGAAGTATTACAGAATATGTAGAAATTTTATAACACGTTGCATGCTTACTAGTGAAGTTATAGTATAACATAGTGGCTGCTACAAAGAACCTGCTAAATCCACATAGATAGCAAAATACATATATACCTAATATCAGATGATCTTATCACAGATGCGCGATCTCCACCCGACATTACGCTATGCAAAAAAAAAGATACATAGCTCAGAAAATATGTCATCATAGTATAAACTCGAAAATACATAAATATATTACGCCAAATTCACTGCATTAAATTAGAAAACATGTCTTACGAGCATATTATAAATCAAAGCTTAGGAACCGATATAAATATCAGAAAGGAGACTCCTATTCTACAACAGTATATCTTACAAAGAGACTGGCAATTCATCCCCATCGCATTTCCTTTCCAAGAGAGAAGCCTATGAAATATGAAAGAGATAGTTTTAAAAGGTGTACGGAACGAGTACATCAATAATAAATGGGGAGATTCGTGCTAGGAACGAGCCAAATGGCGTTCGACATGCGACGAATTGACGAAATTGTTTGTTGTGATTTTATATATATATATGCAGGAGTTTGTTGATAGTAGACATTTTATATGTAGCTATATAGGTGCAATAAAACTACACACGCTTTTGTGAAACAAATTATACAGGGTGAAACATGAGTCGTGACCAGTAATACGTTTTTCTAACTCTATGAACAACTAACAATTAAATGCCCCACATGTTACTTAAACAATTATAAACTATTTGTTTATTTTTCGTATTTTTTTGGGTTTACGTTTTTGTATTTTTTGGCTTTAGGATATCCAAAAGGATTTTTAAGACAAATTAATGGAATAATTTAAATTACCTCTTCAAATTAATAACGGCAATTTTGTCATTTCGTGTAAAATTAAATGATATTTATTACATTTAACGTTTTAAATAGCTTAATAGCCGTTGTCATTTCTGAAAAAAACCTTAAAAATTTGAAAAAGCCACAAAAAATACAAATAAATTAAAAAAACATGACTATTTCTAAGTAACTTGCAGGGCATTAAATTGTTAGTTGTTTATACAGTTAAAAAAACGTTTTACTGTTCACGAATCATGTTTCACTCTATATTACTTATTTAATAAATAGTGCGATTTGCGTTTATAAGTGCATTTAAAGTATGAAACCTAATATATTGTTTTAATACTCAAAGTTTTGTTCTAGTTTATTGTGCTTTAAGTTTAGTTTAGTTTTTATATCAATGAACACGCTAGAAATATTCTTAAGAAAAACTTATGACCTTGTTGAATAAAATGATAATACAAATCTGAACGGTGTAAATCACACAAATTATAACGGGAAACAAGTTGGTTCATTCGATTGAGGCGAGATGGAATTCTTCACAGAGATCTTTACGAGAACTATTTAAACGACATTACATAACAAGTTCGGCCGAGTTGCACTCTCCAAAACACAGTTATCCCATTTAGTTGAAACCAACTCAAACGAGTTTTTCCGTTCCGACCCAGTTTCAATCAGTCGATGGATCAAAGCTCGGCCATGTGTAAACCCGTTTGATGTTTCACTTGAAATATAAATAAAAATAAACAAACGAGAGCCAGCCCTCATCGCTTCTGAGGGATAGTGTACTTAATAAGATGGGTGTACTTTAAACCAAAATATACGAGTGTAGTTGCATGTTAAAAATAAAAATCGCATGTATGTAAGTATGCCAAATACTTACTTTGTGCTTTTCGGAAAACTTTTCGCAAAGCTAACATTGTTTTATTAATAAGAAAATTTTTATGTATATTGTATATGAACAAAATAATTTACCTATCCATTTTGCGACATATCTATCCCAACTTTTCTACTACTTTTATTAGCCTAAGTAAAGTCGCCATTAATAAAAATTTAAATTTTATATAAAAATATCAATTTGGCTAGTGGTACCCAGGACCTCATGCAGGGTCCGCGCGGGTAGCGTAGCTACCACCGTCTTACCCGTTAACCTGCCGCTAAATAGCACTGCTGTGTTTCGGTTTGAGTGTAAGATAAGGTAAGTGTAAGATAGGTGTAATTACTGGCATAGATAGAGGCAATCCATCTAAGTCCTACACAACCACCATATAACCACACCCTTCAAAAAAAATATCTATAATCTAGCACTATGTTTTAATACACTATTTTTAGGTAAAGTTAAGAGTTGATTAATATACAGGGTGGTCCAAACCTTGACGTCATAAATTTTTTTTAGGTTCTCTACGTCATGGGCTATCAGAATATACCCCATGTATGTTAGCCGATTTTTTGTAGTTTTCGAGTTATGTTTATTATTAGTATTTATTATATATTATATAGTATATATTTATTAGTAGTTTAGTATTAATGCTATTTTGATGCATTTTTAACGTAAAATTTTGAATTTTGTATTTTTTATCCTACTTGTATCAAAGTGAGGACGCAAATTTTTTTGTCAGTAAATGCTTTATTTGTAGTAATACTTTCACACAAAGAAAATATTAAAAAAACCCAATAGTTTTTTTTATCAATATTTTTCTTCATTCCAGAATTTCTCAAAAAAAAAAATTCAAAAATTCATAACTCGAAAACTACAAAAAATCGGCTAACATGCTTATATTATTTTGTATATATATATTATTATTGGTATATTCTGAAAGCTTATGACGTGAGGAATCTAAAAAAAATTTTTTGACGTCAAGGTTTGGACTTGGACCACCCTGTATAGACGAGAATACCTACATGAAATATTCAATATTCGATCCTTGACCAATCTTTAGTTATCCATAAGGTGAGGTAGGTGTAGATATAGTCAAATTAAGGTAATATTGTTTTAAAGCCTTATTTACTTTGATAAAGTGGAAACTGCATGTATTCAACATACTATACATCAAAATTTGATACATTTAATATACTTCTTCTATGTATATTTGTAGACATGTGCATGTAACCAACATAAAGTATTGTGAAAAGTTGCAAAGTTTTCTCAATAGGTAAGATTAGGTTCTCGTAAAAATGTAAATGAGATGTACGGACGGGACGAGTGTTGAAATCGTAAAAATGCGGATCGGTATTTGAAAACACTCCAAACGGCAAACGAAACCACTGTTGGAAAGGTCGAGGCCGCTTTTATTCGATACGAGGCCTGTCTGAGGAGACAAACTTCAGTATTTATACTGTTTATTTGTAATACGAGTATAGAGTAGCTTTAGTTTCAAACCGGCCATTAATAGAAATAACGAACCGTAATAATTTTTATAAACTTAGAAATCAATAAACAAAACAAGAAAAAAAATGCATTTTTGATTTGATAGTACCTATAGAAAGTAATCACATCACATGAGATATGGTTATTTCATACGACTCGTCGGTTACTACGGTTCTACTACTTTACTAATTGCAGAAACGCCTGATTTACCTAAGTACTGCAGAATAACTTTTTACTCTTAGCTATAGGATATAGGACTTCGTTCCCAACCTCGGACCGTTACCGTAGTCTAATTAGATATACATGTATTGGGTAATATCAAAAAAATTTAATCTGAATGACTGTTACAATCAAGTTCAAATCAGATCAGGATGGTATAGTTTAACTAAGAATTAACTTTTGACACTTTGGAAATTGTATAAATATATGACGACAAGACTATCGGAGAAACGGTTAGCCTTACCCTCATATTAATAAGATTTAATCTATAACTGTCAAAAGTTAATTCTTAGAAATTTCCAACGATAGGTTACTATAATAAGGAAAAACTGTGACGTGCCTT
This sequence comes from Thaumatotibia leucotreta, assembly GCA_025490895.1. Classification (NCBI taxonomy): domain Eukaryota; kingdom Metazoa; phylum Arthropoda; class Insecta; order Lepidoptera; family Tortricidae; genus Thaumatotibia; species Thaumatotibia leucotreta. Next base: position 163,527 of record JALPQI010001069.1, read on the forward strand.
TTGCGTACGAATATAATCAAGTACATGATAACATCATCAGACTCGCTCAGTCCACTGCTGGACGAAGGCCCTATTAACTATTTATCGACGCATTAGGAGGTACAGCGACACATAAATACAATCAAATATTCACATTTAATTAAGATTTTATATTTACCACTGGTGTCACTCCTTCACCGTGGAAAATATTCCCACACGTACTAAGAAATTCGGCAATTCCTTCATATGCCGGACTATTAAAAAGTGGAATTCTTAGGGTCTCACCAAACCAGTCGACGCGGAGTCGGCTTTCGCCGAGTGTTTTACACCAAACTATTCGCATTTAGCCGATCGACCGTCTCCGCGGTTGAACACCTGTGTTAAGCAGTCTCACCCTCCTTGCGGCCGTAGAAACGCTCGATCGCCTGCGATTTGCTATCGCAACAGATGTAAAGCGGCGGTCGGCTCTCCCGTGCTCCGTCCTGCCGTCGAGACGTCAGACAGCATGAGTACAGCCGCTGAGTCCGACGAACAGATAGATAGGACAGCGGGTGATCGGCAATCGTAAATCTCATTTTTGGAGAGTAGTTGTTAGTAACAACCTGAGTTTGAAATTGAACAGACGTGTATGATTACGACAGTATTACTTCGTATTGTCAGATCTATTGCAGATTTTAATGTAGGTAATAATTCAAATGAATAAATACAAACGCATCAGTAGCTACTTCGGCCGTCATCGGCTCTTTTCGGCCGTTGTCAGCTATGTTCGGCCGTCGAAGACGCTGAACGGCTTCCGCCAGCTCTGACCGGTCCTTATCGTAGGTACTCGGCCGTGATCGGAGCCGTTCAACTCTTTCCAGCACCGTACGGCGGTATAAGGAGATTTACGAATGCGAACGTGTGCAAACAGTGTCGTACGAATGCGAACAGCTTTACGTCAAAACGCCGTTTTCCCGTCGAAAGTCGTCGTTTCGCGTGAGCCGAGCCGATTTACGACGTACTCGCTCTTATTGCGTTGACTTAAAGCTTTTTCCGTACGCGATTTGCCGAAACGGCGTTGACTAGTTTGGGGAGACCCTTAACCGCACATGTGTTTCCGCATACCTATAAGTTGGGACCCTTTAAACGAAGCGTGAAGAAGCATCTAGCGGGCCAGCAAGGCGGTGGCAACTAACAGGTTACTGATTGTCTCCTGTTCGTTGCCGCCGCGATTTGGGCTCTACTTTTCACTTACGATCAGTATGCTTAGCACATGATTGGGGCGACAGTATCTCGCCGCGAGATAGTCCATCCGTCCCTCTTTTGTTAACATAGCTAGTGAAGGACGGGAGATCTATCTCCCGATCATGTGCTAAGCCTGCAGGTAGAGTGGAGCCACTTTGTTGTGGCAACATAAAAAAAGAATTAAAAAAAAATTATAAAAAAATATATATGTGTAAATATATTTAGTATCGTAATGTTGAATACCGAAAGAAATTAAAAATCTAACCAATTTTTTGTGCGGTAGAATATGAGTTTTGTGAAATATGTTTACATGGTTAACTAGTTTTCTATAATTATGTGCTTCAGTGCTACTCAATATTAAAATCAGGTCGTTAAAATATTTTACTACCACAGCGTATGTTATTTATGTGTCGTTTTTATGCCACGAAAATAAACATACGTGCAACCATATTAATAAATGTATTTGCTAACCAAATAAATATTGTGTAAATATCTAAAATTAGTTACCTTACTCTCAGAAGTGGAAATTATATATAGCAACCCAACTTCAGTACAGTACCTATTTCCACCGATTAAAAACCTACAATTTAACACCAGTTTTTGTATTACATGAAATATTTTAATTTGAGATTTTAAGTAGTAAGAAATATTTTTCTTTAAACTCAAATGTTGCGTTTGATTTGTTACGCCCAGTAAGTATAAACTTAAGTATGACATTACAAAATTAGACATAATTATACCAGATAATATACGATACAGCTCAACTACACTCCAGACGGGATCCCACATCGAGCATTGGTGATTCTGGTCTTTTTTCATTGGGATATAACATCAAATATTATTAGCAACTTTTAGATAGATATGCGTCAAATATGTTATACTTATAATCTAGAATTTAATTTACGTAACTTGGTCTTTTATTTGAATGTGATGTGCATGTTTCACATTTTACCATTATTTCCTTTATTGATCTTTTCTCTTAGGCTAGGTGTTTTATAAAAATGTCTATAAAAGTAAAATACAATACAACATACAAAAACAATACAAAATATAAACACTTTATAAAAAACCTAACCTAGGGTGCCGCCGGCAACGGAGCGGGCCCAAGCTGCCGGTGGTTAAGGTCGCAGAGAGAGGAACGACGGACTATCCGCGCCGTGTCCAGGATTACCGCCTTCTGCATCTGACCCTTGATCCAGCCATCTAGCGAGAGACTCTTTAAGATGTTGGTCGAGACTCTT